>CM040840.1:28611022-28621022 GCA_022828995.1 Vimba vimba
TGAGGTGTTTTTCTCAGGAGAAAAATATTTAAATGCAGTGACTGGGAGAAATAACTGAGATTGTAAAGGGAATATTCATCCAAAAATGATCATTCTGGCATCATTTACTTTCCCTCATGTCGTTCAATCCTTTTTGAATTTAAAGCAGATATTTTGTAGTGTCGTTTAGTTCCAGCGTTCTTCAAAATATCGGCATTAAAATAGGGTTATTATTATGAACTAAAACATCTCTGATCATTAAAATGAAGCTTAAGGCGAGACACTACAGGTGAATAGGGTAAAATTTTTAACGAGCAGATATCACCATGAAATTTTCCCAGTTGATTACCTACATTAAGATGAGAAAAAAATGTATTTCAAGTTTTCTGTAATTTAATGTTTAAATATGCAAATTAGGCAATATCTAATTAAATATGCACTAATTTGCATATATTTTAAAAAACGAAATCTGAGTATTAGATAAAGCCAGGTTAAAAAATATTTTTTCATTGTGTTCACATATTAGATGGGAAAAAAATTACAGAGGGATTTATGGATATCTACTTTTGTTATCCTGTAAATCAGAATATACTGTCAATAGCCTTAAAAAAATTATTTTCGCCATGTTTTTTGGAATAAAATGTTATATAAATCAGGCTAGGAATAATATATTTACAAATCCCTCTGGAAATGTCTTCATAATATTACTAGGTAGAAGACTGGAAAGTTTGGTGTATATCGGTGCGACTGAAGTGGAGATTTCGGACTTGGAGTTTGAGAGAAAAGTCATTTTGAGAAAACGGGCTTTAAAGATTTATATCAGCCAATGAGATTGCGCATTCAGCCCTTTTACTTTCACGATTGGTTGCTGATCAAAAGGAAATGACCATATTTGGATCCGACAGGATTGTACAGGAGAGAGAGAGCTTTCCAGCGGTGTGTGTGTGACAGGGAGAGGGAGGATTTACAACGCCAACTTTTGTGGAATTTATGAGAAATCTACAGACGCAAACAGACAAAGTGTAATAAAATAAAGACCTAAATGTGTATTTCGGACTTTTTTTCACCACAAGTCTGAAAGAAGACGTTATTGAAGACAAATATCCAAAAATCTCAAAATTGACCAGTAAAAAAACCCGATGTTTTGCCTGCCGTGTCTCGCCTTCATGCAGATATTTTGAGAACTGTAGTGTCGTTTAGTCCCAGCGTTCTTCAAAATATCGGGTTATTATTGTGAACTAAAACATCTCTGATCATTAAAATGAAGCTAAAACTATCTGTATTCGGGTAAATGATGACAGAATGATATCTTCGTCTGAACTCTCCCTTTAAAGATCTCTCATGTGTGGTTTCTCCGTCCTGGATCCCCAGGCGCTCCCGGTGAACGGGTTCGGCTCGCCCGTGAGCTTCGGCGGATGAGCATGAGGAAAGGAGCAGGTTCTCGACAAACGCACATGGAGAATCTGAAGGTAACACAGTCTTTGCTCAGACAATGATTCGGTTCATGGTCATGCACAAAGACACACACACACAGAGACACACACATATACACCAATGCATCTTACCTCTCCTTTAGCTGGAGAAAAGCAGTGAAAGAATCGTCCTATCAACTAGATCATCCGTAAGAGGGGAAGAAGAGAAGAGCGGCTGATCTAACCGGACGTCAGCGGTCTGTCTGTTTAATAATCACTATATGAGGTGATGGATGATATGAAGCATCATCTGGGTATGAATATCGGCAGAAGAGCTTCAGGTTCACTGAACCCATATTAAAGAAAACAAGCGTATTCAAACAGCCTCAACGAGGAAATATACAGATGCTTTATCAGCGAAATCAATATATCAGCTGATCAATCACCTAATCAACAGAGAATTGATGCTAAAACCATTTTTATGCATCATCTGATCTGGGAAATTTTACATGTGAGTTCATACTTTTCCAATAATTGTAATGAAATATGGGTAACACTATATGATACGGTTGCATCTGTTAACATTAGTTAAGTAACATGAACCAACAATACTTTCAATCTCAGTGCATGTTAATTTTAACATTTATATATATATATATATTAGTGCTGGGCAATCACGATTTAATCGCATCCAAAATAAAAGTTTGTGTTTACATAATATATATGTGTGTGTGTACTGTGTATAATTATTTTATATAAATACACACATATGCATATATATATTTAAGAAATATTGGCATGCATATACTGTTTATTATTTTTTTTACATAATTTATATTATATATAAATACAAATATTTTATATATAAATAAATTAAAAAAAATATAAAGTGTATTTATATATACAAAATAATTATACACAGTACACACACACACATATATTATGTAAACACAAACTTTTATTTTGGATGCGATTAAATCGTGATTGCCCAGCACTAATATATATATATTAGTGCTGTCAAACGATTAAAATATTTAATCGCGATTAATCGCATTAATGTCATAGTTAACTCGCGATTAATCGCAATTAATCGCACATTTTTATCTATTCTAAATGTCTCTTGATTTATTTTTGTCCCATTATTTTTTCTCATTTTAATGCTCTTATCAACATGGAAAAGTGGATCGGCTTGCTTTGAGCAAATGTTTCTTTTTGAAATCAACATTGGCATACTGTAGTGTTCAATTTCACACTAACATTCTCACTTGGAGCAAATAATCTCTCACACAATGTAACACTGTCCATCAATAAAAGGGTGAAAGAAATACTGACAAGGTCCTAATATTGATGAGGGGGTGGAGAATTCGCATCAGCGAATCAGTGTGCTTGGCCATCAAGTAGTAGGCCATTTCAGACTGGACGTGCTGCAATGATAGCTCAGTTCACAATTAGGGATGCACGATAATGCATTTTGGCCGATATTCGATATGCCGATATTTTCAAACTAATTTTGTCCGATGCCGATACCGATACCGATATATACACATTTTCCCCCTGATATATTTACACTTTAATTTTACTGAAGAGAAATCCAAGTCTCTCTCCTGTACTACCTTTACTGTATTACACTCATGTGTTGTAGATAAGGCAATTTACAAGACAAACAAAACAACATTTGATTCTACCATAAATGTATAATTTTACAAATGTAGACAGACATTCACCCCTGAAAAATAGGTAAATTATTTCACTTGGAGAATAAATGATATGCCATTGCCACAGTTTATTTTTAAGTTCAGACTTTAAACTTCAGTCCTTAGAAGTAAAATAAATAGAAAAAAAAATTCAAATAAAAAAATGTACATCTTCTCCTACTTGAACAGGTCTACCAAATGCTCCCCTGTTTTCGGTGCTGATGCGGTGGTGACCCGTTCATGTACTGTAACATGTAAGGGTGGCGCTGCCAATAAAGCAACTAAAAGTTGTCACAGAGAAGCGCAAAAGTAATTATTATGAATATGTCAAATATAGCAAGGAGACATTTTAATTGTTTATTAATAAACAAGTGTTTTCTGTGTCGGCTGCAAAGATGAAGTTGACTGACTCGCGATCTTCGGAGTAGGCTCGCGAGTCAGTCAACTTCATCTTTGCAGCCGACACAGTGAACGCGCCAGGGAGAAATGCACATTTCGGATTACATAGTTTTCTTTCGTTTTGAATTGTTATGTTTAAAAATATGATTTTAAACGTTTTGTAGATAATAGATATATTTATCAGGTCTGTGAGGCAAGTAAGCTATGCTGAGTTTCGTTTCATTTATGAGACGAACTCCAGTTCACGCGCGCGCCTCTGTGTCGTGATATCTATTATCTGGTTTACTTATTGTTTATTAGGATAAATCCAGGCAATGGTTTTAAAATTAAGATACAATTAATACAAAACGAAATTCACTTAGAAAGGCTTTGTGCTTTCTGTTTGAGGTCTCTGTGGAAGTTTTAAAGCAGTCTCTATCAGTGCCTCTTTTAGAGCGCTCACGTCCGTAACCGAGAACTGTCACTGTTTTTCCTCATAAATGCGAACACGAAAAATAAAATAAAATGAATATTTTATGCTCTGTGGAGAGCATAGTAGCTTGGAGAGTTTACATTAGTAAGCTACAGGACATCGTCTTTCGAAACATGACCTGCACGAAAGAGAAAAAAAATACTGCAGCATTCTACCCAGCACTTCTGAAAATGCACTTGCGAATGCGTCTCTGTCCCCAGCACATCTCAAACCAAACTGACGCTCATGCTAGAAATGCCTCCAAATGTTGGAAGTTTAAGTTGCTGGCACTCATGCTATGTTTACGGTCGTCACGTGCACATAGGAAACACGCCACCCTATCGGCAAGGCTCATCGGCAGAAATATTCATATCGGCCGATGCCGATGATGGTCATTTAAAGCTTTTATCGGCCGATACCAATGTTGTGCCGATATTATCGTGCATCCCTATTCACAATGACAAAACACACAGATCACTTTGGTCTTGTCAACTGAAACATTTTGGCCACTTTTTTAAAATTAAACTTTCCATTCAGAATCTTATTGGCATCCATTTCGGCGTCTCGCGCTCATCATTCATCCACTCAAAACATAATGTTAAAGGGGGTCGCACACTGGACGAGAAGCGAAGCGCAGCGCCTCGTATTTAAAATTCGAACACATTATTCTCTATGAGTGTACACACACCTTTTATTGCTGGCCATAAACTGAGAAAGTACGCGTCCGATGTGCGATACAAGTTGTCCATAGACGCGGCTTCTCGTCCACTCTTTGGCCGGCTCGCAAGCCCAAACAAGTGTGTGCGGCGTGCCTGTTGTTTTGTTTCCGGTCTAGCTAGATCCGGTGGGGTTGTACTAACGTTACTAGTTGTTGCAAAAGCATGTAAAAAAAAAAAAAAAAAAAAAAAAAAAACTACAAAGTTTGCTAGGCGTTAATCGCGCGATAAAAAAAATTGACGCCGTTAAAATGGGTTTGCGTTAACGCCGTTAATAACGCGTTTAACTGACAGCCCTAATATATATATTTATATAAACTACTGAAGGTTTCAAAGAAAACGACCGATTCAAGATTCTGCCAATATTCAGAATAGATTCTTAAGCGTTTATAAATGATCCTCTTCTATCTTGACATTATGAAGGTAGTCATGACAACTGTCATGTGTGGTTGTCAATATCTGGTTTGTGTCGATTGTGACCCAGAACGACCCGGCCCGAATCAGAGTCACACTGAACATCTGACAGATCGACCGACACCAGAAACAATGACAACGATAAACACTGAACACAAAACACTGAACCATGTGTGTGTGTGTGTGCTGATGATACAGACACATTTACATGCAAAATCACTTGAATCAACGACAATCTCCATCAATCATGATGTGTGTGTGTGTGTGTGTGTGTGTGTGTGTGTGTGTGTGTGTGTGTGTGTGTGTTTCACGTGTACCTTTGCATGATGAAGGTCGACTCCATACATGGACAGTTTCTTTACATTCTCCAGAAAATGCATCTCAGCTTCGGCCGGCGTCATTCCTCTGAGACACACACACACAAACGGATCTGAAGTTATTAACACTGAAGTCAAACATGTTTTTCTGTAGAATATTGATTGACACTGTTATTGAACTGAACTAAATCAATATAGAAACGTCCAGTTTTTTAATTAAAATTATTGGTTATGTGAACGTTAAGGAAACATTCCATTATCGTTGTCTCGTTCTTCAATCATTATACGAGCGTTACTTCATTCCGGATCAAGAATACCCCTGAAGGGTCACCGTCCCACTAGCGGGACATTTAAGTTTACTTCACTATATTACAATTAAATCCTAATCTAACCATGACAAACTATATATCGCTGGAAAGGTCTAAGACTCCTAAATAGATATTTTAAGACTGTTTTTTGTTAAAAAATTATGTAGGAACAGAAATAGATGAATTTATGACAAGAGTGCACTTAAAAAAATCGACATAACAGGAGTTCTGACCTTTGTCACAAAAAGTCGACGCACACTTTTAATAACTGAAACATTGGTTTTCATGCTAAAATTTCATAAGAAAACATATAATCTAGTATTTGTCAATAAAAAAATATAAAATAATATTATCTTCTCAAAAGTATAATATATATTATCCTCTAAAATATAATATTATCTTTTTTTTGTCGCCTTTTTTTATTACGTTACATATTTTAGTAGTTATCATAAATTAGGTATCATTTGAAAGCTTACGATCTCAGAATTCATCCTGTGAAAACTGTTTTGAAATTGGACATCGTGTTACCATAGAAACGGTACTCTAAATTATTTTATCAGACTCCTCCCCTTTTGGACGTCATTATTTCATAATTTATGATCAAAATATTTTCTAATCTTCACAAAACACATATTGTCAGAAAGGTCTGAGTCTCAAGGTTCCATATTTTGTGACAGAAGTGATATTTGGACAGAAATGTATTAATTTGTTATGGCAGAATGCATACAGTTAAATTCAATGGAATTCAATGACCCCCGGTGGCTATTTTTGGTATTACGCCTAAACAAAATCTCATGGGAACTTCAGTTTTTGTGAAATCAACTTCAAATTTGGAACACAACTTGGTTAGATATATGGCTATGATTTTATAGTAAAAAATATTTTGTAAAATATCTATTTAATAAAAAAAAAGAAAAAATATTAAGTACAGTATATTTGATTTACTGTAAATTTAAACTTCCATAACTTGTTCATACTTTAATTTTTGAAAGTGCTTTCACTTCAGCAATAATCTGCTGAGTCTTTTCTTTAAAACAAGACCACACTTTTTGTTTGGTTTATATTCCAAAGCATTATTGAATTACAATTAAAATTACAAGTTTGAATAGTGCATTTTAATGTCCATTCTCCAAAAGGGGGGTGAGAGTTAAGGGGTTTAAACTTTTTTTAAAGAGTAATGTTCAGAAAAAAAACATTGCATGAATGATGTATAAATAAAGTTTTGAGAACATCATTAAAGACCAAATAACGTTGAATGAACGTTCTATTAACGTTACTGGAAGAACGTTTGTTCATAACTTTGAGAAGGCCCGCATGTTCGGCTCCAGACCCGGTTCGCCGGAGGACGAGACTCACTTGTAGTTCTTGTGCAGGTCCATGATCTTCTCCTCCATCTCTTTGGTCTGATGAGGCGCGAACCGAAACTCGCTGACGTACTCGTAGCCGTACTCGTCCGGGTCGTGGTCGCCCAGCTCCGACTGAACCGTGTACGAGCCCAGGACCGTGTGTGTGGCGAACGAACACGGCAGACGACCCGAGATGATGTCATCCCTCAGCTGCAGACACAGGTAATACCTGACGGACAGACGGACTTCGCATTATTATTATTATTATTATTTCTATTAGATACTCAAAAGTTTTGGATCGGTAAGATTGTTAATGTTTTAAAAGAAGTCTCTTCTGCTCACCAAGGCTGAGTTTATTTGATTAAAAATACAGTAAAAATATGAAATATCATTCCAGTGTAAATCATCTGTTTTCTATGTGAATATATAGTAAAGTGTAATTTATTCCTGTGATCAAAGCTGAGTTTTCAGCATCATTACTCCAGTCTTCAGTGTCACATGATCCTTCACAAATCACTCTAATATGATGATTTGATGCTCAAGAAACATTTATGATTATTATCAGTGATGAAAACAGTATGTTTGTGGAAACTGATACATTTTATTTCAGGATTCTTTGATGAATAGAAAGTTCAAAAGAACAGCATTTATCTGAAGTAGAATCTTTTGTAACATTATAAATGCCTTTACTGTAAATTTTGATCAATTTAATTCATCCCTGATGAATAAAAGTATTGATTTCTTTTATTTATTTCCCCCCCAAAAATAAAATAAATATTCTTGCTGACCCCAGACTTTTGAACGGTAGAGTTTAATGTTACAAAAGCTTCTATTTCAGATAAATGCTGTTTTTTTTTATTTCTATTCATCAAATAATCCTGAAATGAAACTGTTTTCAACACTGATAATAATCATAAATGTTTCTTGAGCATCAAATCATATTAGAGTGATTTCTGAAGGATCATGTGACACTGAAGACTGGAGTAATGATGCTGAAAACTCAGCTTTGATCACAGGAATAAATTACACTTTACTGTATATTCACACAGAAAACAGATGATTTACACTGGAATAATATTTCAGATTTTTTTCTGTTTTTACTGTATTTTTAATCAAATAAACACAGCCTTGGTGAGCAGAAGAGACTTCTTTTAAAAACATAAAAAATCGTACTGATCCGAACCCTTTGGTGGTGTGTGTGATAGATCTGTTTCGCATGAGTCGGACCTGGTGATGTCTTCAGACAGCAGCGCCGGTTCAGGAGGATAAAACTTCACGTTAAATGAGAAATTCCAGGCGACACCTGAAGAAAAAAACCCAAGGAGTTCAAACGCAGCACATGAAGACAGGACAGGTGTTTAATCGAGAGTACTTCACCTCTGATCTGCTTCTTCATGTCTTTGGAAGGATCCAGCCAGTTCTGAAACGAATCGTTCAGATGAATCACGACTCACTGAATCAGTGTTCAAAGCTTCACTGCATCTGTGTGAATCTCACTGTACCTTTTGATTCTCCACGTCACGGAAAGTGATTCCGAAGTAATCTTTCTCCAGGAGATTGAGATGTTCACAGACTTTATCGAACAGAACCTGACCTTTATCACGCTTCTGTAGAGAGAGAAATAATAATATTAAGCAGAATAAAGGGGCGGGGCCTGGTTGAGTTAGTCAGTAGTGCGACTGAACCCAGCGTTAGCCTTCCCGTCTCTCTTTAATCCAACACTGAAGTGATTAACCTGCAGTTCATCCACTGGCCACTAGAGGCCGGCTGCAGGAGAGACTCAATCCCATAGACACGCATGTTAAAATGCCCAACTTTACAGCAGAGAAACACACGTTTACAGTCTGGTGCTAAAAGTGTTTTTGGTCTATAAAGCTAATGTTGCCCTTCATGTCGACTGTGAGGGGGGGGGTGTTTTTATAACTCATCCGTTTAAATTATATTAAGCCTTAAAGCTTAAGGCTTGTCTGCTAGCGTTAGCGTCACGTCACCTCAGCTAATCCGCCTCGCTGCACATTTTCAACAGTCAAAACAAATACATTTTTACCATAAACCTTCAGAATATAGATATTGAAGTTTGGTGTGTGTAAAGACTTCTGACCCAAACTCACTTTAAAGATCTACAGACATAAATAGTTTGTGTGTGTGTGTGTGTGTGTGTGTGTGTCTGTGTGTGTGTGTGTGTGTGTGTGTGTGTGTGTGTGTGAGTCTCACCTCCACCACCCAAGTGTGTGTGTGTGTGTGTGTGTAAGTCTCACCTCCACCACGCAGGTGTGTGCGTGAGTGTGTGTGTGTGTGTGTGTGTGTGTGTTTAAGTCTCACCTCCACCACGCAGGTGTGTTGTGTGCGTGAGTGTGTGTGTGTGTGTGTGTGTGTGTGTGTGAGTTTCACCTCCACCACGCAGGTGTGTGAGTGTGTGTGTGTGTAAGTCTCACCTCCATCACGCAGGTGTGTGTGTGTGTGTGTGTGTGTGTGAGTCTCACCTCCACCACCCAAGTGTATGTGTGAGTGTGTGTGTGTGTGTGTAAGTCTCACCTCCACCACGCAGCAGAGGTGGGAGTAAGTCACACATGTGCAAGTCACAAGTAAGTCTCAAGTCTTAACCTTCAAGTCTCAAGCAAGTCCGAGTCAATTTTGTGAAAAGCAAGTCAAGTCAAGTCAAGTCAAGTCAAGTCAAGTCAAGTCAAGTCGTAGCTTGGGTCACAAGTCACTGGAAAGTCATACAAACGTTTGATGATTTCACTGAATTTATATATTAAAATAAGTTAAAACTACATAAGCTGTGGACTATGGTTTAATTTGCACCATTTTTTTTAAATATGCATTGTGTGTGTGTGTGTGTGTGTGTGTGTGTGTGTGTGTGTGTGTGTGTGTGTGTGTGTGTGTGTGTGTGTGTGTGTGTGTGTGTGAGAGAGAGAGAGAGAGAGGTGATTTGATTGAGTGTGATTGATTCATTAATATTTG
>CM040840.1:28626022-28668522 GCA_022828995.1 Vimba vimba
CACATCACCATAACACGACAAAACCAACACAAGACTGCATAATAAAAAATGCAATATTTCATATTTTTATAGTATTATTACCATGAAAACATACCATAGGAAACCATGCTACATATTATTAAGCATAATAATGCATGAATCCAGCATCGTATTATAGTTATTATTACCCTCAGATTCACCACTGAACTGCCACAATGGTTTGTTGTGGTTTCGGGTCTGAGGATCTGGTTTGGATTTAGTCTGTTAGTCCTTGAGATGTGTCTCTGTCTCTCTGCAAAGGACACGCCGGAGGCTCTCAGCCAATCAGCTGCTCCGATACAGCCATGTGTCTTCAAGAGCTCACAATGCTTTCACACACACAGACGTCACCTAAACCCTCCGTTCCTCTCTGTGATCTAGAACACGCCGGCGACTAATAAACCCAGCACTGACACCGCAGTGAGATCCCCCTCATGTGTTATTCATGAGTCCAGTATTCATCAGGAATAACTTTATTATTGTGTTCTGATAGACGATCAGTGCTGGCAGGTCAAAAACACAGAAACACCTCAGTGATGTGATCAGAAATAATAATAATAATAATAATTCAACCGCACATTATCTGCTCATTGAGATTTGTTTGAATCACACAAAGACAAACTCATAGCTTTCAGAGATGATCAAGTGAGTGAGTAATCAATAAATCAGTCTCACATCATTATTCTAATCTCATGACAATGAATTAAGAACATCTGATTCTCATTACTGTAAAGCCAAAAAAATATTATGTATAAAGTTATAAAAGTATAAAAAAATGAATAAATATTAAAAAACATCTTTACATTTTGGCAGTATTTGTTGTACTGATTTTAATTAATGTGAATATCAATTTAAAAAAACATTGTATTACAGTAACAAGAACATAATTTGAATCACCATTAATAATGACAATTATAAATGTAAAGTTAAAACATCTAGATGCATCACAGTATGCGGTTGCTAGGGTGATCTGAGGGGTTTTAGTGTGTTGCTAGGGTTTTCCTACACAGTTGCTAAGGTGTTTGAGTCATTTTTTTGTGTGTTCCTAGGTGCTTGCAAGGGTGTTGCTATGCAGTTGCTATAACATTCTGAGTGATTTTAGTGCGTTACTAGGTGGTCGCTAGGGTGTTGCTAAGGTGCTCTGATCCGTTTTAATGTGTTCCTAGGTGGTTGCTAGGGTGTTGCTAAGCAGTTTCTGAGGTGTTCTGCATGGTTTTTGGTTGGGTGTTCCTAGGTGATTTCTAGGGTGTTGCTATGCAGTTGCTATGGTGTTCTGAGTGGTTTTTAGTGTGTAACTAGGTGGTTGTTATGCGGTTGCTAAGGCAATTGTTGCAGTTGCTTTTAGTAGGGTGTTCATAGGTGGTTGCTAATGTGTTGATATGCTGCTGCTAGGGTGTTCGGCATTGATTTTAGTAGGGTGTTCCTATGTGGTTGCTAGGGTGTTGCTATGCAGCTGCTAAGGTGTTCGGCATTGATTTTAGTAGAATGTTCCTAGGTGATTGCTAGGGTGTTGTTAAGGCAGTTGGTAAAGTGTTCTGAGTAATGTTTGTGTTCCTAGTTGGTTGCTAGGGTGTTGCTATGCAGTTGCTAGGGTGTTCTGAGTGGTTTTTAGTGTGTTACTGGGTGGTTGTATAAACAATGTGAATAAGCATTGAGAAAAATTACAATTATAAATGTACAATTATAAAAGTACATAAAACGTCTAGATGCATTAAAGTGATGAGAATGAGTAATGTAATGAATATAACATGAAAAAATAATAATAATAATAATTACTGGAATTAAAATAGGATACTCATTTTCCTTATGAAAAATAACATTTTGTATTTTTCCTTTTGATTTTGGGATGAAATAAGTGAAATAATTCACATTAATGTATAAAGTCCTTTTGTTCCTGAACACAGAACTGTCCGATAACAGCGACGAGAACCAGAACAATCCCTGAATCTAGGCCGAGTTGAGCGGCGCTCTGAATTACAGTCAGAAATAGAAGCTGTTCTTCCGTCTGATCTCACGAGACGTCTGCTAAACGGGGGACAGAAAAACATTTGTACGGCTGTCACTGTACGAGCTTCTGAGATTGAAATCTCATAGTGCAGGAACAATGAACATCAAATCCCACAAACTGACCTTTAGATCTGCAGCGTTTCTATGCACGTTAAAACAATAAATGAGCTGAGCATGAGCTGTAATCAATGCCAACATTCATTACGTCTGCTTAACTGAATAAATGACGTGTCAGCAGCCACCATCAGTGAGTTTGATGAACACAATACACATCAATCCACTGTAGATGAGTTATGATGCTGGTTATGACTAATAATGTCCTATTGATTATTAATAATAAGAGTAGACACTACATAGTTGTTGACTGTCAATGCTGTACTTTAATGGCATTATATACACCCTGCATTTCTGCATATAAATAAAAAATTCACATGAATAATCATCAGTTCTCTTCCCAAAGAAATCGTAAAGGAATGCAAGTAGAATTTCTAACTGTATTTTTCTGATCGTATTTGACCTGCTTGTGATGTTATGACATCCGAATTCCCTCAGGATTTTGGAAAATAAAGATAATTCCTGTCAGTGTATTTCTCACCTCGCGCGCACACGCACACGCACACACACACACACACACACACACACACACACACACACACACACACACTGTAAGTTCTGCGGGCTTCATCGCGTCATCACGGCCGCGAGTGACGTCACGCCGGCATTTCGCGTGCACGCGCAGGCCACACCCACCGCATTGCAGAACCACAAAAATGAAACCGGTACCAGCGAAGTTCATAAACTCACATCATGTGACCACGAAACCCGCAGATGCACAACATACAGATGCATCACATACAGTCATATAGACGAGGAGAGCGCGCGCGAGGGATTCAATGACAGGCACGCGCTTTTGTGTCATCATGATGACTGTCAATCAAATTCCACACACTTATAAATCTATTTCTATGAGTTCTGCTTAATGATTAAGGACACACACAAACATAAATGATGCAGCTGTGGTGTTACTCCCATTGCATACACACACACACACACACACACACACACACACACGAGACTGAAGGATGAACGGGTGTTTACCGGCTCTGATGATGATGCTGCTGCTTCCCGGTGCGCGAGACGACAGACTGACTGCACACACACACTCCCGTACTGCGCATCACACACTCGAACAGCTTTATTTAGGCACTAGAGTCTGATCCTTCTGTAGTAAATGTGTGTAAACTCACCCGTGTCCTGAAGCTCCGGTCACTAGTGTCGGTCTGGTGTGTGTGTGTAAGTGTGTGTGTGTGCGTGTGTCGGTCGAGTTCAGAGCAGTGCAGAACACACAGGGTTAAACCAGTGTGCTGACTCATCACTAATATCTATAGCTCACTGTATTTATCACACACGCGCACGCGCGCACACACACACACTGAAATACACGAACATAAAAAAATACATTATAAATAAAAATAATTATAGTAGGCTACAATAACACGTTTGTGATATCTTTAGGACATAGCCTACTAGACATAAAAAAGAACTTGCAAATATGGTAAACAAAAGCTGCATCTGAAATCATATACTAGTGAAAAACAGTGTGTGACAAAACAAAAGTAATAATGACAACATGGCGAATATATTGCGTCCGGATTACATTCATACTACACACATTTACACTATATAGAACATACAGTTACACTTAATTTGGTAACACTTTATTTTACAGTGTCCTTGTTACATATGTCACATGTACTTACCATAGTAATAACAGTAAATTATGCATAATTACATGCAACTAACCCTCAACCAAACCCTAATCCTACCCTAACCCTAAATGTATAATTACACTGTAACAATGAAACCTTAAAATAAAGTGTAACCCTTTATTTTAAGGTGTAATTGTTTCAGTGTAATAATACATTTCAGTACTGAGTAATATTAATGAACAACATGTACTTACTATAGGGTTAGGGTAGGATTAGGATTTGGTTGAGGGTTAGTTGCATGTAATTATGCATAATTACTGTTATTACTATGGTAAGTACATGTGACATATGTAACAATGACACTGTAAAATAAAGTGTTACCGAACATACTTTTGCGATTTCGGACGCAGCCAAAGCCAAAGTCGCATGAAATGATATTTGCACTAGTCTTTTCTTTCCTATTGTTCCATATATCCGAATGAAACGCTTCATGAACAATAACAAATGTGGGCGGGGCTTGATTGTGTTTGTGGGGAATTGATTGGATGGTTGTGGTTTGCTATTGGTGGATCTCATGTGAGTGACAGGTTATAGCTCCGCCCTCGTCATCAGAGAAGAGAAGAGATGAAGAGAGAGGGAAAGATATTCTGATTCAAGATTACCAGCCGAGGTAACAACATAATTCAGCCTTGAAACATGTGTCATGTGACCATGTGTCACTTTAAACACACGGGTTTATCACAAGCTGTGATTTCTGCCATCTGCATCCGTCTGTGATCCTCAGAAGAGCGTTTAACACACACACACACACACACACACACACACGTCTCCCTGCTGCTCCTTTAATGGCAGAGGGTCTGCTGTGCATGTAGATGAGTCCTGCCTTCCCATCATGCATCTGCACAAGGACACACACAGCATCAGTCTAACAGAGCAGAAGCGCATCACAGACGACGAGTTCAGGCCAGCTGTCAATCACACGTCAAACGTCACTCTGATTGGCTGCTGTTGAGATTCGGCTTCATTAATGCATCTTCACTAGGGGTGTAACAATATATCGCAATACAAAAATGCAACAATATGTATCGTGGATAGTTTACACAAAATAAAAATTACTGTGTGAGAAAAAATTCACATTTTCAGAGTTTTAGTGTCAGAACTACATATATATATAATGTTGAATATAATGTATAATAATGCAATGGGGGAATATTTGTGTAAAAAGTGTCCTACATTATTATAAATATATCTAGTCAGTGACAGAGATCAAGCATATTCATCTACAATAATTCAGTATTTTCAGCTTCAGAATCATGAATATTGTTATTCTGGTGTCTCTATTGTCCTGTGCTTTGGGTTTCAGCACCAAGTCCAAGACTATTCATTTACACACACAATGTAATACCAAATTTAGCATTTTACTCAACAGTTCATTTTTTGTTAATCTTTTATCATATGTCTGGGAGTATCGCAATAATATGGTATCGTGAGTTCAGTTTCGGGATATGTATGATAATCTTCTGAACACCAGAGAGAGAGTGAGTATGGTGTGTGTGTGTGTGTGTGTGCGTGTGTGTGTAAACTCATTTGCTGCTCGGCTGGTTTGTGGATGTCAGGCGGGTCGATCGGTGTGTAATCGGGAGCGTCTCGAACTCTAGAGCTTCTAACAAACACAACACTGAGACACAACAGCTCTGAGAAGAAGAAGAGCAATGCTGAGAGATCTGACGTCTCGTCCTTCATCTGAGTCATGAACACAAGCTCTGTATGTTGAGTCTTCTTTACTAACAGCCATTATCACTGAGATTCTGTTTGATGATGATGATGATGATGCAGAAATTACACACAATCAAACATCAGGCAGAGCAGAAAACTAGAATGAAGAATAAAGAGCACTAGAATAGAGTAAACACATTTAAATGAAAAACAAAAGCTCTTGCAGTGGGGGCTGGACGGGGGCTTGGACCAGTACAATCACCTAGCAACACCCTAGCAACCACCTAGAAACCACTCAGAATCTCCTAACAATGAGCCAGAACTCCATAGCAACACCCTGGCAACCACCTAGAAACCATTCAGAACACCCTAGCAACCATCTAGAAACCACTCAGAACACCCTAGCAATGAGCAAGACCTCCATAGCAACGCCTTGGTAACCACCCAGAACACCATAGCAACACCCTGGCAACCACCTAGAAACCATTCAGAACAAGGCAAGGCAAGTTTATTTAAATAGCACATTTTATCCACTATGGTAACTCAAAGTGCTTTACACAGAAAGGAATTAAAATAATCACAAAATAAAAGCAAGGAAAATGAAAACAGTTATAAAAGGAATTAAAAGAGTAAAAATATGACACACATAGATCAACTTCTCATCTGGCAAATCACCGGTGTATTATATTTTTCACAGCTCCCAGTTTTACTCTGAGATTTTCCAATGTCGATTGTACTGTTTGTGGTGTTCTGTAGAACACCCTAGCAACCACTCAGAACACCCTAGCAATGAGCCAGAACTCCATAGCAACACCCTGGCAACCACCTAGAACACCATAGCAACACCCTAGCAACCACCCAGAGGACTCCAGCAGTGCAGTGGTGAGTTCGCCACAGGAAAACGCCAATCTAGTCGGTCTCTGTTGCAGTGTACACACCATCAACTGGCTCAAAACATGAACAGTGTGTGTAAATGTGCTTATAACACACAGTGTGTTTGCCGTCACAAGTGCTCAGATCAGATGTGATCCAGACGGATTACTGACGTGCTGCAAACGCTCTAATCTCTGGCTGGACTCTAAGCGCATCAGTGCATGCGTTCACAGACATGTGCTTCTGATCAAGCCATCAAAACACCTCTGATCATGTACATACATTACCCATCATGCATGTCCTTCACTGCACGGCATTCTGGGTACTGATGGGGTTACACACAGTATATAATCCAAGGTTAGTTGAATGACAGCATCTGTGACAAGTTCAACTCCTGTCAATCACTCCAAACTAATCAAGATCACAGGAACACATCAATAAAAACCCAAAAGGAGATGTTCTGAAGAACGTTGAGGACAAACAACTTTGGACCCCATTGACTTCCATTGTATGGAGACATTTCTCAAAATATCTTCTTTTGTGTTCGGAAGAATGAAAAGCAAACAGGCTTGAATCAACATGAGTAAATGATGACAGAATGATCATTTTTTTGTGATCATAGACAAAATAGTCTAATTATTAATTATAGTCAAATTTCTGTATTGTTTATAAAATAGTATTGAGGTTCGAGACGTAAACACACTAAGTTTTAACATGGCAGACCAGAGTCAAATAATCACTTATTAGCTTTCAGTATTTCAGTAGTTCCAACTCACAAAGATTACACCTCAAATTACATATTTTGCTGAATAATTCCTTAAAATATCTTGACTGTAACTCGACACCCTCGCCTCATTTAGTATGCGCGGTTCTATGAATATGCAAATGAGCCCCGCCTCCACTCACTCACTCAGCTCAGAGATCCACTGGTAGACGATCACACGTTGATCTGATTGGTTACAAGGTAGTTTGTGACGTCAGAAACACCAGCGATTTCAAAGCGTGTTTTTGAGACTGTCTTTGGTTCACTGCAGTTTTAAGGAGGAAATACTCAGCAATGGAGTCGACTTATGAATTTACACATGGTTTGTCTTAAAGCACATTAAAAACATCACATAGACACATAAACAACATTAAAAGCTGGATTCACCACAGCTAAAGCTTCATATATCTGCTTATAAACAGGGAGGAACAGCTTTCCCTAAACTCTTCCATTATAAGAGAATTACTGCATGACATTCATGTTTGTTTGTTTGTTTAGACCGAAGGACCGGTCAGAATGATTTCCAGGAGTAAACAGACGCGCGTCTCAGATGACACACAGATCTCAACGCTAGTGTTGAACCTGGAGCATCAGGAGGACGACACACACACGAACGAGTCGAGCTTTATTCTCTGAACACACCAGATGAGAGCCTGAGCTCAGATGCAGATCGTCTGCAGGGAAAACCAGAGGTCAGATCTCAGAAACTGATGAATATAAACATGTGCAGCTGCACTGCGAGAGTGTGTGTGTGTGTGTGTGTGTGTGTTTCACACAGTAATGACTGCCGAGAGAGAATGATTTTACACAGAACAACCCACACACTTCTCAAACTCACAGTTTATTTCTGTCCCCTACAGTCAGAGTTATCAACCCGTGAGATTCTCACAGCGTCAGACGAGAGATTCGGCCTCACGCTGACCCAAACGCTCCAGCAATCACACACACACACACACACATGTCTGGTTCACTATCTTTGTGGGGACTCTCCATAGACTTAATGGTTTTTATACTGTACAAACTGTATATTCTATCTCCTTACACTAACCCTACCCCTAAACCTACCCATCACACACACACACACACACACACACACACACACACACACACACACACACACACACACACACACACACACACACACCACGGCTCTGTCTGTATTCCAGTCCTCACGACTAAACCTCTGAACACCAGCAATCACAGATACACTTCAGGACAGTGTATATGTTTATATGTATATATATATATATATAAACATTCATGTTAATTGAAATAAATAAACTAACTGAAATAAAATTGAGAAGTATTGAATAAAAATATTAAATGTTTTTATAAATATTAAGTATAAATATTTTTTGAAAAAAGTCAAATTAATCAAATATTAATAATTTTTTTAACAGATTTATAGTAAAACTTAAACTTAAAACTTAAACAAGACACTTCTAATTTTCATGTAGTTTAAGATGAAGAACTAAAAATACAAAAAATACTAAAATACTAAAATAAACAAAATCATTATATATATAAGTTTATGGTTATTTATATTATTATTTATATTATATTATATTATTTATATATATTATTTATATATATAAACTGTAATATATATATATATATATATATATATATATATATATAAACAAAATTGCTCAAATTTGAACTAAAATGTATTAAAACTAACTGACTTAAATATTTAAATATTTATAGATTTATATATATATATATATATATGTGTGTGTGTGTGTTAGTGTGTGTGTGTGTGTGTGTGTATGTATGTATATATATATATATATATATATATATATATACACACACATTACTAAGCCTTCATTTTAATTTTAGTTAAAGCTAATAAACTAATAAAAAAACTAAATTACTGTAGGGTTAACTCAAATTAAAATGAAGGCAGAAAATATTACAATAAAACCTAACTCAAAATATTACTAAATATTACAATAGTATATTAATGATACTAAAACAACATTTCTGGGAAGTTCAGGAAGCTTCATCAATTCCAGCTTAAGTCATAAACCCAGAAAGATTAAGAATTAATTTGGAAAAGTAGAAAGCTTTGCATTCCTTTACAAAGAAAATTGATATTTGAACATACAGTATGAAAAAAACAACACAGATGTGCAATAAGAGCTGAATATATATATATATATAATCATGTATATGACATTCCTCCTCCAGCTTTTCATCGTATTGAAACCTCTGGAAGAAGATTCACACACACGAGTCTCATTATCAGTTGATGAATCCCAGCGCTGTGATCATGTGGAAACACGCCGAACATCACAATCATCCAATCACACACTTCACTGAGGACATGCAGAAGCTCAGAGATGATCTGAAAACCATTAACATGAACATGGAGCAGCTCACATTAGCATTGAGCCTCGATCTGTGCAATGAGCAGAAATCTCCAGTTCATTACGAGAGATGTTCAGTAAAGCTCGTCAGACGAGTAAAACAAACGGGTCAATCTCACAGTGAGCTGGAGGATGCTCAGATTCGTCTATCATTTATGCAATAAATGCATCCAGAAGCTTCTATTCATCGGCATAATGGAGCTCTGGACTGAAGAACAGACTCTGAGTTATAATACACGATCAATACTGATTATACGGCTGAAGTGTGTGGCGCCGGAGCTGCAGGTCTTCAGGGGAACCCAAAGAAAACAAGAACTCAGACAGATAGAGGGACGCTCACACACTTCTCTTATTAATCTCTCTGCGTTGTACAACTGGAGCGGTTGTGGATTTTAATCCAGAGCAGATCAGCAGATTAAAGCTCAGTCAAAGAGGTTAACATCAGGACAAGCCCAGATGTTTGAACTGCATCTGTTTATTCCCAGCGGACAGGGAACGTTCTCCAGTAGCGCTAGTAGAACCCTCGTGCAAAGTTAGCTGGTCTTTAGTACTATTCAAACGTAGCGTTCAATGTTTGCAGAATGATAAAAGTAACGTTCTATTAATGTTTGCAGAATGATAAAAGTAACGTTCTATTAATATTTGCAGAATGATAAAAGTAACGTTATATTAATGTTTGCAGAATGATAAAAAAAATTACGTTATATTAATGTTTGCAGAATGATAAAAAGTAACGTTCTATTACTGTTTGCAAAATTATAAAAAGTTACGTTCTATTAATGTTTGCAGAATGATACAATTATTATTTCAAACGCTATTAAAATTCTCAACTCCACAAGCGATAGATAAACCGAATGACAGTGGCATGAACTGTATTATTATATCTACGTAATGTGAACAAGTCTGTTCTTGTTTTTTCTGTACTACGGCTTATAGTTATTTTATGTGCTGGTGAGCCAGACAATTCTTCACCTTGGTGGACAATAAAGACATACAATATAATACAATAAAAAATAACGTTCCCATAGTGTTTGCAGAATGATAACAGAATTTTCCCATGTTTTCTCTAATGTTCACATAACCAAAAGAAAATTATGTTCAGAAAAAAACAGGTTTTCGAAACTTAGGGTTAGGAACGCTCTTTGAATATATTTTGTTAGCTGTGTTCCTTGTAAAGCTTTGATTTGCTGAAGAGATCTATCAGACTTATGATCTATATTTGGCTGCAAACACAAGCAGAGATGATGATCTTTTGACTTTTAGGCAGAATAAAACACATAAACTCACCGTTAGGACACATCCAGGCCGAGTCCACATCACAGTCCAGGTCCAGATGACAGAGAAGAGAGAAATATGACAGCATATGATTTATTGACACTATAAACACAATAGAATCAGACTCGGCTCGGTTCTGGACTGTTGATGCGCGTTCTGGAGGCGCGCGGGACCATCTGTGGTGTCGGGCGCGCGCACAACATTCCTGTCTACATGGAATCTGTCATTTAATATTCTCATGGATTCAGTTACAGATATAAATAACCATCAACACACGCGTTCAGCAGAACACACAGAGAAACACGGAGATAAAATAGAGTATTAAACAGCAAGTAGAGCCGCTAATGTGAATGAACACGTTCATTAATGAAGCTCTTCAGCAGTGTGTGTGTGTGTGTGTGTGTGTGTGTTCAGCAGAACTAACTAAATCCCTCAGTAACGACAAACAGCCGCAACGCGCATCATAAACACAAACATCAGACACACACTGATGTGTTTCTATAGATCACAACAGAAAAGAGAGAAACACTCGTACCTTTTATTTATTCACTTTTACTCCTTCAACTCCTCCTGATGCAATAATCCAGAAACTGTGAAGATGAAGATCAGATGGAGATGAAGATGAAGAGGAGCTTCGGTGCTGAGAGAAAGATGTTCAGCGGCAGACAAATGACCACACCCACTCATGCTAATGAGCCTCGCCACAGCGCATCCTGATTGGCTCACACTGCTGTCAGTCAGACTCAGATTAATAACAACATCTGCTCTATCAGAAAACATCAAGCTGATGAAGATTCAAGGCGATGGTATTTTTGTTCAATTTCCCAGAGATTTCTGAGTGAGTAAACTCTCTTGAGTTGTAAATGATAAAGAGATATTTCAGTTTTTCTACTTCAAAATGTCATGTTTAATTTAATGTTACTTGCCATTTTTTTTTTAATTATTTGTGAATTTGTGATAGTTTCTCCACCAATATTTTTGTCATGGTATAATATGTAACGAGTACAGTCTAATCTTTTGTTAATCTGAGTGGCCAGTCGAGTCCCTTCCAGCTGAATGAGTCTCAGTGAGATCAATAAACTCATGATGGGAGTCAGAATCTGATGCAACGGCTCTGAAAAGCTCCCGGCTCGAGCCTTTAATGCTTTAATGCAGGTCTGAGTCGCCCAGGTGCCGTCAGCTGATCTGATCTCTTCATCTGACAGCGTGGAAATGTGTCCTCGGGCCTCTGGTGATCTAAAGCACTTCAGACATGCATAATGCAGATGCTGGCTTTCTTCAAATGTATAATTCCCTTTGAGTGGATGATGAGTTTATTAACATCACGCTTTCCCGAAGAGCTCCAGCGAAACACAAACGACCATCCTGAGTGAAATAAAGACATGTAAGAGCAATGCAAGATCAATGTTCCCAGACAGCCACATCTCCAACATGTGGATTACACGCATGCGTACCAGAGGCGGGCCGGATCTGGGCCGACACTATGTTGCTGTCTGGGTTATTATCATTTTAGATGCTATTTATAGTTTTTATTAATATTTTGAACCATTATATATAATAATAATAATAATAATAATAATAAGTTTTATTTATATAGCGCCTTTCCAGAGCTCAAGGACACTTTACAATAAACAAACAACAATAAAGGCAGTTGACAAAGACAGCAGACAGGACAACAGTAGGCAGTTGAGTACAGTAAGTGAAAAATTGGGTAGATTGGGCGGCAACCAGCAGAATACAAACAGATATAACTTTGAGAAAAAAAAAAAAAAAAAAAAAACTTGGAAAATTAAGATTTATAGCATTCAGAAAATAGGTGAGTTTTGAGCATGTTAGGCATATATACATATATATATATATATATATATATATATTTTTTTTTTTTTTTTTCAGTTTTCATTTTAAATGTAGTTTTGTTGAGGTTTTGTCATTTTTAATAGTTGTTTTTTTTATGTCTATTTAGTTTTTATTCATTTTTACTTTAGTTTTAGTTATTTTTGTAGGCCTACATCAAGTTAAAGGGAATATATTAGTATAGGGCAACGATTAATCGCATCCAAAATAAAAGTTTGTGTTTACATAATATATGTGTGTGTACTGTGTATAATTATTTTGTATAAACACACACACATGCATGCATGTATATATTTGATAAATATCTGCATGTATATACTGTATATATATTTATTCATAATTTATATTATATATAAATATACATATTTTATATATAAATAACACATTTTTCTTAAATATATACATGCATATGTGTGTATTTATATATAAACAAATTAATTATACACAGTACATACACATATATTATGTAAACACAAACTTTTATTTTGGATGTGATTAATTGTTGCCCAGCACTAGAATATAGGTAAGAATATTCATGTATGAATAGCTTTTTTTATTGCCACTGTGTGAACAGCTTGTAACAACAAAAAAAAAAAAAAAAAAACTTAAAAATGAGTTCCAAGATTGTCTATTAAAGCCTGACTTATTTTTATGTGAAGTATTCGGGACGGTTTTGCCGGGAAAATGAAACGGATGTGACGGTTACGCGTTCGAAAGCCTCTCTTCAATGCACATGAAATTAATGCAGAAAGAGCCATTCTGTAGGTAATATCAACGAGTCATCCAAACAAAATGGATTCATTCAAACTATAGTCCCAGATTTACATATTCGTCTCAAATACTTGAATCAAGCTATCATAACAGCGTAATTAGGCTATAATTACCTCGGTGAATCTAGAGCTGGTCCTATATTCACATCATATGATCAGAAGCTTTCTGAACTGCTGGTTTCTCATTTTTGTTGTGTGTTTATTCTGTTAGGATCTTGAATCACGTTCAGTCTATTACAAGATTAAGTCACGTGTGCACGAGCAATTTGTCGCTGCTGCAGTTCACTTAACGGCCACTGGTGTCGCTAATAACAAGGTTTTCTGAATTCTATATATTTTATCTATAATATTAATAACCCTGCTCCAGATGCTTATAAAAGAGTAAGACAGACTAAAGTTGCTGACCGATGCGTGTTTGGCTCAGATGGTCAATGCAGCTTGAGATCAGCTCTACAGAAACACTACAACATCTCACACTGCTTTATTCTCACCTTACTCTCCCTTCAGGCGGGCTCTGGCACTGAAACACAGGTTTAACTGTGGAAAAACAGCATCTGAGCAAACCAGTCATCCCAAAACCTGATTAATCTGCCAAATAACCCAAAACCCTTTCCAGAGGATTGCTGAGTCGCTAATTCTACTGAAATTAATTCATCAGAGCTCATTTGCAGGCCGTCCGGTTTGGGAATTGTAGATGTTTAAACACGGCTCCTCTGGTCTGTGCTGGGCAGTTTTACAGAACTCAAACTGGATTATACAGCTGAGAGGAAAAAACAGGCACAAATTGATCAATTCCAGACTTAAAAGCATTACGATTGATCAGTCAGGGCATTTTATGCAACTCAAACTCAATTGTAGCCTAATTTGTTTTATAAAGCATGTAATCATATTTTTCAGCACAAATCAATACAGAAATGCAGAACTGTAGAAAATCACTTTGCTTCATCACCATCATCAATAATGCAGAAAGTAGAACAATGTCGCCCTCTAGTGGTCAGAGACGAGCACAACAGCATCACATTAAAAATGAAAAACACACTACATTTTAGTTCAAAGCATGGGTGTAGTGAATGTGAATATAATGTAGGTATTTAAATACATTTTGAATTGTTATTTTGTAAATAAATTAATAAATACAAATCAAACTTACGTCTCTGCAGATCTCATTGGCGTAGAAGTTGTCACGTGATGAATCTGCATTTTAGCGGCTAAGTGTTTGTTTTAAACAGGGTTTTAAAGCAGAGGGTGAGTAATGTTTCACTCCTTTATTTCCTTAATAAAAGTCTATTTTAAAATATTTAAATAAATAATGTTTATAGTGCCATTTCAACGTGTTTATTGCAAAGTTTAGAGCGGCAAAACAGGCGCAGACTTTCATATTCCTTTGAGAGTCTTTCATAACTGACAGTGAAAACTTCTCTAGAGATCAGAATCATATGAATATTATTATGCAACACTCATGCAGATGGAATATCAGATCAGTGTTTGTCTGGCTCAGTCTGACGAAAACCGTCTTGAGAATCAATTATGCTCAAACACTCATTAGAATGCATGAATAAATTAATCAGTAAGTCTGAAAACCGTCTCACAATTAATGAATATTGATCTCTGATTAATGAGATGTATGTCTGTATTTGAGAGCATATTTATTACCTTGATCAGTGTGAACAAACGTTCTGCCAGTGATGTTAACAGAACGTTCTTTACAAAGTTATCTGGTCTAATGTTCTCTAAACGTTTGCACATTTATATATCGTTCATGGAACTTTTTCCCGAAACGTTTAAGTTCGTCTAATGTTTTTTAGTTTCGGAATGTTCATAACATTCAAAAGTAACATTCCCATAATGTTTGAAGAATGGAATGTTTCCTTACATTAAAAAACGTTTAAAGCATTTAAAAAATGGACGGTTTGAACATTCTGAAATAACATCATATTTTATAACTCAACTCTTTTCCCGCCATTGACGGAATATTCCGGCAACCCGTGTTTCACTGTTATACGGCAGGTGGCGCTGTTATGCAGAAGAAGCAGCAGAAACAAGCTTATACACATTTAGTCTTTGACAAAAACGCTATTTTCTCAGCTTGTTGTTCAAAATTCTGTTTTTTATTAAACTAACCCACATTTAAGTGTTGAGAAAAAAAATTATTAAGTTAGAATAAAACGTTTTGTTGTTGTTTAAAAGCAGATGCTTTGTTCTTTTTGATATATTGCATGTTCAGATATTCATACAACAAAAAAATATTTTGAGGGCATGAAAGTTTAGTGAAAATAATGGAGAAAAAACTGGTTGCGTAACTTAAAAAAAAAAACTGGCAGGGAAAGAGTTAATGGGAACATTAGCAAGCCATTATTGGAACATATTTTCAGCTGGTGCTGCACATTCTCAGTTATAAATGAAATGTGGGAAACTGTTTTGGTGAATCTGAGCCGCAGTGCATGCTGGGAGATTGAGGGTGTGTTTTGGCAGAGTTACATAAACAACTGTTGACTGTTACATAAGGCAATTCAGATGTTTGAGAGCTATTTAAAACCGTCTTTTACTGGGATTGAGGCGTTTAACCCTTTCCCGAGCATGTGTGTGTTTACTGTAGTATTGAACTGGCAACAAAAATCATGATCTTACTGGTTTACCATGAAAGTTCTACTGGTTATGCTAATAAAAAGCCAGTCAGTGATGCTCCAGATCAGATTCACGTCGGATGCCATGAGATGATGAGATATTCTCATCCACGCCAGTTAATTGCATCAGCTTTTATCTTCCTCAAACTCAAAGCTTTATTGTCTAACAAACGTGAATAAACAGTCTCCACATTTTCCCAGCAGTTTCATACTGAATCTCTGAAAGGCTGCAATTATTTCTTGGCCCTCCTGACATTATTTATAACAGAGCAGAGCAAAAAAACCCTCAGACTTACACAGAGAGACCAGAATAACACAGAGAACATAACAACACATTAGCAACCATCTAGCAACGCCCTAGCAACCACAGAGACCAGTCTAATATACTGCCTTCTAACTTTATTAAAATGAGCATCAAATCATCATAGATTTCTGAAGGATCATGTGACACTGAAGAGTAATGATGCTGAAAATTCAGCTTTGATCACAGGATATATATATATATATTCACATAGAAAATTATTCACATATATATATATTCACATAGAAAACAGATGTTTTAAAGTGTAATAATATTTAAATGTATGGTAGTTTTGATCAAATAAATGCAGTTTGGTGAGCAGAAGAGACTTAAAAGGTTGTTTTATATATATATATATATATATATATATATATATATATATATATACACATACTGTATATGTGTGTGTGTGTGTATATACAGTGGGGAGAACAAGTATTTGATACACTGCCGATTTTGCAGGTTTTCCCACTTACAAAGCATGTAGAAGTCTGTAATTTTTACCATAGGTACTCTTCAACTGTGAGTGACGGAATCTAAGACAAAAATCCAGAAAATCACATTGTATGATTTTTAAGTAATTAATTTGCATTTTATTGCATGACATAAGTATTTGATACATCAGAAAAGCAGAACTTAATATTTGGTACAGAAACCTCTGTTTGCAATTACAGAGATCATACGTTTCCTGTAGTTCTTGACCAGGCTTGCACACACTGCAGGGATTCTGGCCCACTCCTCCACACAGACCTTCTCCAGATCCTTCAGGTGTCGGGGCTGTCGCTGGGCAATACGGACTTTCAGCTCCTCCAAAGATTTCCTATTGGGTTCAGGTCTGGAGACTGGCTAGGCCACTCCAGGACCTTGAGACTCCTTAGTTGCCCTGGCTGTGTGTTTTGGGTCGTTGTCATGCTGGAAGACCCAGCCACGACCCATCTTCAATGCTCTTACTGAGGGAAGGAGGTTGTTGGCCAAGATCTCGCAATACATGGCCCCATCCATCCTCCCCTCAGTACGGTGCAGTCGTCCTGTCCCCTTTGCAGAAGAGCATCCCCAAAGAATGATGTTTCCCCCTCCATGCTTCACGGTTGGGATGGTGTTCTTGGGGTTATACTCATCCTTCTTCTTCCTCCAAACACGGCGAGTGGAGTTTAGACCAAAAAGCTCTATTTTTGTCTCATCAGACCACATGACCTTCTCCCATTCCTCCTCTGGATCATCCAGATGGTCATTGGCAAACTTCAGACGGGCCTGGACATGCGCTGGCTTGAGCAGGGGACCTTGCGTGCGCTGCAGGATTTTAATCCATGACGACCTAGTGTGTTACTAATGGTTTTCTTTGAGACTGTGGTCCCAGCTCTCTTCAGGTCATTGACCAGGTCCTGCCGTGTAGTTCTGGGCTGATGCCTCACCTTCCTCATGATCATTGATGCCCCACGAGGTGAGATCTTGCATGGTGCCCCAGACCGAGGGAGATTGACCGTCATCTTGAACTTCTTCCGTTTTCTAATAATTGCGCCAACAGTTGTTGCCTTCTCACCAAGCTGATGCCTATTGTCCTGTAGCCCATCCCAGCCTTGTGCAGGTCTACAATGTTATCCCTGATGTGTAAGGACACAGCTCTCTGGTCTTGGCCATTGTGGAGAGGTTGGAGTCTGTTTGATTGAGTGTGTGGACAGGTGTCGTTTATACAGGTAACGAGTTCAAACAGGTGCAGTTAATACAGGTAATGAGTGGAGAACAGGAGGGCTTCTTAAAGAAAAACTAACAGGTCTGTGAGAGCCGGAATTCTTACTGGTTGGTAGGTGATCAAATACTTGTGTCATGCGCTAAAATGCAAATTAATTATTTAAAAATCATAAAATGTGATTTTCTGTATTTTTGTAGATTCCGTCTCTCACAGTTGAAGAGTACCTATGATAAAAATTAGACCTTTACATGCTTTGTAAGTGGGAAAACCTGCAAAATCTTCAGTGTATCAAATACTTGTTCTCCCCACTGTATATATATATTATAGGGTTCTCATAGAACCACTGCTCTAGAACCTGTAAATGAACCTGCTAAAAATAACTTGCAACGCTTTCATAACTGCATAGCAACACCCTGACAACCACACACACTGTACATGTATAAACAGCACTTACTTTCTTCAGTAAATCTTGTTCTGTTTATGTGAAACGGTGCTAATTATTCTCGCTCTAATGGCATCAGACTCATTATAGTATTACAGCTCTGAACAGAACAATACTTCACCTAAAGCAAGAGCCAGACAGTCTGAATAAAACAGTGGAAAGTGCTGCATAAATCACACAACAGCACATCACACAACAGCACATGAGAACGAGAGCCAAACTGCAGCAGTATTGATCCCGGGAAACACAGATCCGAGAGAGAGAGAGAGAGAGAGAGAGAGGAGAGAGGGAGAGAGAGGAGTGAGGGAGAGAGAGGAGAGAGAGAGAGGAAGAGAGAGAGAGTGTGTGTGTGTTAGTGAGAGAGAGAGGAGAGGGAGAGAGAAGAGAGAGAGAGAGAGAGAGTGTGTGTGTGTTAGTGAGAGAGAGAGAGAGAGAGAGTGTGTGTGTTAGTGAGAGAGAGAGAGAGAGAGAGAGAGAGAGAGAGACAGAAGGTTATATCTGAAAAGCTCTGGAGGTCACAAACCTGCTGACTAAAATGTGTTACACATTAATGGGTTAATACTTTCAGAAGTGTTTCACTGTAAGCACTGACTCAGGATGTTCCCAGCTACCAAATCTAATCTAAGAACGAAGAACCAATCTAAGAACGTTTGCTAATGTTCCCATTAAGTCATGAAAACATTATTTCGGAATGTTCTCTGAATGTACAAAACGTCCAGTTTTTTGAACGTTTAAAGTTCCCCTGTGGAGAAAATCAAGTTTTTTTTATTGCAATTTTAGGCATTACAGGGATTATGCAAAACCAATATAAAAGAACAGAGGGAGGAAGAACATCACACGTCAAACAACACAAGAGAAACATGAAACCTCCATCGGAATCCCTTATTCGTTATCCTTGACTGGGAAGTCTGTTCATATACGCATCGAAGAAAATCCAGCTTTTAATGTTGTTTATGTGTCTATGTGGTGTTTTTAATATGCTTTAAGACAAACCATGTGTAAATTCATAAGTCGACTCCATTGCTGAGTATTTCCTCCTTAAAACTGCAGTGAACGAAAGACAGTCTCAAAAACACGCTTTGAAATCGCTGGTGTGTCGAGTTACATTCAAGATATTTTAAGGAAAAAATGCTTAAATGTCATTTTGATGATCAAAGATGAGTTTTAAGGGATATTGGAACATTTAAGGAACATTATGGAATGGTATTTTTGAATGTTCTGAAACAAGTAGTAACATTTAAAAATGTTTGACGAACGTCCAACTAAAACGTTTCAGAAAAAAAGTTCCATGAATAATGTTTGTGAGAACATTATTAAAGACCAGATAATGTTGAATGAATGTCCTATTAACATTTCTGGAAGAAAGTTTGTTCATAACTGTCTGTTCTGAGAACACTCCATGTTTGAGGCACATGACGTCAGCTAGGAGATCATATTCATATTTTAATAATCTTTTGAAATGTTGATTTGTGTCATACAGGTACTTAAAATCTTAGACCAAATAAACATCCCAGAATCCGTCAAATCCATTAATAATACTTACTGATGTTTATTCTGTGGTTTTCCCTCCAAAATGATGTCACTTCCTGCAGGATGATGTCATCAGGACTGACGGGATGGAAAGTTATACTGAGACTTTTAAAAGAAAACATGCTTAAATTAAAAGAGTTAAATAAGGAAATCTCAGTTTTTCCACGTTAGTGCAGCACCTGAGATCAGAGGAGCGATCTCAAGTTCACCTCATCGGGATTAAAGAAAACTATATGCTTTGATCTTTGTAAATTGTGAGTTTAATATTTTGTCCAGTGTATTCAGACATGAACGACACACAGGAGGAATCCCTCTTCGCCCTGAAGACAGCTTCTGCTGCTCTCGAACTCTTCACAGGCCGTCTAGTGTGAATGATGACTTGCTCTTCTACAGGATAATGACATTCACACACAGAGAGTGATACATATTTCAGGACCATCATATCTGTAAACGGACGACTTCACTGACACCATATCAGGAACACACACCATGGAGTATCAAACACACTCTTACAAATAAAGCTTAATAACAATGAAACTTTTTCCAATTTCACGAAAGGTCTTTATAGTGGGAAAAGCTTCTTTAGATTTTTAAATGTTCTTCACACTAAGAAAAGAAAAATAATTCTTTTACAAACTGATCACTGAACGGTTCTTTGGGGAAGCTTCAGTTTTAAGAGTGTGTTTAACTAGACAGAGTCAGATACAGTAGCAGTTTGAGATGGTGCTTGCTATTGTTTTCAGTTGCATTCAGTATGTTTATTAATTAGCAGAATCTGACTGTTCTATTAAAGGCAAATGGAGACAAAATGACTGAATTACTAGGGAAGCTTTTAGAGTTATATTTAAACACCTTAACAAAGACAAACTCCCACATGAGCGTCTGTTCATTAACATCACAAGCTGTGGATCAAACTGCGTTCCATTCAACTCACAGTTGGAATTTTGAAATAGAACACTTACAGTTCCAATCGAAATAGAACACTTGAAGTTCCAATCGAAGTAGAACAACACTTGAAGTTCCAATCGAAATAGAACAACACTTGAAGTTCCAATTGAAATAGAACAACACTTGAGGTTCCAATTGAAATAGAACAACACTTGAAGTTCCAATCGAAATAGAACAACACTTGAAGTTCCAATTGAAATAGAACAACACTTGAGGTTCCAATTGAAATAGAACAACACTTACAGTTCCAATTAAAATAGAACAACACTAACAGTTCCAATCGAAATAGAACAACACTTGAAGTTCCAATTGAAATAGAACAACACTTGAGGTTCCAATAGAAATAGAACAACACTTGAGGTTCCAATCGAAATAGAACAACACTTGAGGTTCCAATCGAAATCGAAATAGAACAACACCTGAAGTTCCAATTGAAATAGAACAACACTTACAGTTCCAATCGAAATAGAATAACACGAAGTTTCAATCGAAATAGAACAACATTCAAAGTTCCAATCGAAGTAGAACAACACTTGAAGTTCTAATCAAAATAGAACAACACTTGAAGTTCTAATCAAAATAGAACAACACTTGAAGTTCCAATCGAAATAGAACAACACTGGAAGTTCCAATCAAAATAGAACAACACTGGAAGTTCCAATCAAAATAGAACAAAACTTGAAGTTCCAATCAAAATAGAACAACACTGGAAGTTCCAATCAAAATAGAACAAAACTTGAAGTTCCAATCGAAATAGAACAACACTTGAAGTTCCAGTCGTAATAGAACAACACTTGAGGTTCAAATTGAAATAGAACAACACTTGAAGTTCCAATCGAAATAGAACAACACTTGAGGTTCCAATCGAAATAGAACAACACTTGAAGTTCCAATCGAAATAGAACAGTAACAGTAATAGTATGTGCTCTGTGATTGTTAGTCAGTGCATGTTCAACTGACAGATCACACAAACACTCTAGTACCAAATTAGTCATTAAAAACCATCAGTTTTAACTCTAAACTCTTGTTTCCTCTGAGGTTACTTGATTTTTTTTTTTATCATTCAAAAATCTGCTTTTGGATGGAACGCAGCATTAAAGGAGAAGTTCACTTTTAAAATGAAAATTCTGTCATCATATACTCACCCTCATGTTGTTTCACACCGGTATGAATTTCTTTCTTCTGCTGAACAGAAAGTAAGATATTTAGAAGAATGTCAGTAACCAGACAGTTTTTGGGTCCCATTGACTTCCATAGTATATTTTTTTCCTACTATGGAAGTCAATGGGACCCAAAAACTGTCTGGTTACTGATATTCTTCTAAATATCTTCCTTTCTGTTCAGCAGAAGAAAGAAATTCATACCGGTGTGAAACAACATGAGGGTGAGTATATGATGACAGAATTTTCATTTTGAAAGTGAACTTCTCCTTTAATGCTTCCCTCGGCCCGCTTTAAAGAGACACTGTTGATTAATCTTTCATTAATTGACCCCAAAACTCTAGCGTCTCATGATATTTTAAATATACCGTAATGGATATTACATTTCAGACAGTACTGAACTACATGAACCACTGTGCTTGCTAACTAACGTCTGGGTTTGACTCAAGGTTCGTTTGAGTTCAAGTCAAAAAAATAATAATAATACAAAGTAAAAACTGAGAGCATACAAGTGTAAGTCAACATCTCAAAAATGCAAACATAAATATTTCCCACACAAGCAGGGAACATTTCAAATGAGATATTGCTATCAAGTCAATTTCTAAAAATAATCAGTAATTTGGTGGTTAAAAAAAGTGCAAGTAGACGACAGTATAAAACATGCTGCTCAGACAGCCAAACTTCACCGATAAACTAAACATCCACGAATATTCTACTACTGGAAGTATAAAGGAAATTTTTTAATCTAGTGGAGCATAGCTGTGCTATCATGCTGAAAGTCTGAGACTTACTTCCCATCTGGTTTTTGCTTGTAGTTCCTTGAGGAAACAGTATTAAACACTGACCTTTGGGTCTAACATATTAACAACATTTCAGGCAACGTTTGCTCTCTTTTGAGTACTTTATGAAGACCATCACTGCTCGTAATGTCACTGAAATTACTTTTAAGGTGCGGTAGCATTTAGTGTTGTTTAGCGAATTTACACAAGCGAAATCCAGCCATTTCAATAGGAATCCACGTGAGGGCGAAACATTTCCCCATGCAGATTTTGCAACGATCTGACCATCAGAAAAGATGATAAAGGAGTTTCTTGTGTGAGCTGTTCTTCATACATCGCTCTACCAATGTGAAATCCATGTGGGGAAATTCCAAATCGAGTCGATACCCATTGAAATTACTAGATTTCATTGTGAAAATTTGCTGAAATTACTTTCTGAGGACCATCAAATGGACAGAGTAGAAGTGTAACTAGAATTTAACTGTAGAAATGTGTGGCCTATGTGATGGTCCTAGACTTTACCAATGCGAAATCCATGTGGGGACATTCCCAATCCCGTCGATTCCTATTGAAATGACTGGATTTCGCTTGTGAAAATTTGCTGAAATTACTTTCTGAAGGACCATCAAATGGACAGAGTAGAAATGTAACTAGAATTTAACTGTAGAAATTTGTGGCCTATGTGATGGTCCTAGACTTTACCAATGCGAAATCCATGTGGGGACATTCCCAATCCCGTCGATTCCTATTGAAATGACTGGATTTCGCTTGTGAAAATTTGCTGAAATTACTTTCTGAAGGACCATCAAATGGACAGAGTAGAAATGTAACTAGAATTTAACTGTAGAAATTTGTGGCCTATGTGATGGTCCTAGACTTTACCAATGCGAAATCCATGTGGGGACATTCCCAATCCCATCGATTCCTATTGAAATGACTGGATTTCGCTTGTGAAAATTTGCTGAAATTACTTTCTGAGGACCATCAAATGGACAGAGTAGAAATGTAACTAGAATTTAACTGTAGAAATTTGTGGCCTATGTGATGGTCCTAGACTCTACCAATGCGAAATCCATGTGGGGACATTCCCAATCCCGTCGATTCCTATTGAAATGACTGGATTTCGCTTGTGAAAATTTGCTGAAATTACTTTCTGAGGACCATCAAATGGACAGAGTAGAAATGTAACTAGAATTTAACTGTAGAAATTTGTGGCCTATGTGATGGTCCTAGACTCTACCAATGCGAAATCCATGTGGGGACATTCCCAATCCCGTCGATTCCCATTGAAATGACTGGACTTCGCTTGTGAAAATTCGCTGAAATTACTTTCTGAGGACCATCAAATGAACAGAGTAGAAGTTTAACTAGAATTTAACTGTAGAAATGTAATTAGCCTTTATGAGGGTTGCACTCTGACCTTTGTGATGGTCCTCGACTCAACCAATGTGAAATCCTTGTGGGGAAATTCCCAATCGCGTCAATTCCCATTGAAATGACTGGATTTCGCTTGGGAAAATTCTCTAAACAAATTTCCCCAATATGACCGTACCTTTAGTTTCCTCTCAGCCAAGAGTCTCAAGAGCGAATCCCAGAGTTAAATTTCTACACTGTCCATTTCCACATCCTCTAAAGTAGTGTCCGATTGAGAAACCATTATGAGTTTTTGTTTCTTTGAGTATTGTCTGACCACGCCGCTCTCCTCTTGGTCCGTCTGATTGAGGTCCTTTTCCAAAACCTCAACAGAACTCCCACGACTAAACATGGCATTGTCCGTGGACTCGAAGGACTCGCCGCCAAGACCCTCGAGTTTGGTGTAGCCTCCGCTACCGAGACCCTCCAGTCGAGGGCAACTGAGACGCCTCGATCGCACCTGCCGGTCCGAAGGAATACATGAGATATCCAGATCAATAGACCTGGAGTAGTCCGATAAAGCGCTTAAAGACAGGTGAGATCCTGTGGTTTTGCGGCCCGGAGAACACGGTGGAAGCAACTGAACCTGGGATCCTTGCAAAGAAACTCGAGGAGCTCCTTGCAAACTTCCAACACTCCTATAAACCTCCACCGAGTCCTGCGGAAGCTCCGGATGACTTTGAGCCGGTTCCACTTTGGCCTTTGTGATGGTCCTAGACGCCACCAGATCCTCCAAACGTCTACAGATGGCCTCGGCGTCCAAAAACTCTCTCTTGGCTTCTCCCGTTTTATCCGAACCCCTTCTTTCGGACGCTCCTCGGTTGTTGAGCTTCATCATTGGCAGGGTGAACGCATTGACCGAAGTTGATACGATTGTTCTGGTTTCCCATTGTTTGAGCTCAGGTGGGATTCGTTTCTGATCTTGATAGATACTGTAGACGGTGTCCGTAAAGCTCTGTTTGTCCAAAGAAGAGACTCGTGGGATTGTGGTCGACAGACGTCGGGATGGGATCGTGCTACTCGAGTCGTGTCGACCGGAGCCTGGAGAAGGCCAGGAGACTTTATTTGGGGATTTGTTCTCTTTCGATTGGCAGTAGTTCACGAAACCGTTCAGCGGCCCGGGCTCCTTGCTCCGCAAACTATGAATGTCAATCACCGTTGAGTAGATGTCTCTTAGATTAATGATTTTGGTCTTTTTGTCTCTGTTTTCGTGAAGTACTGCATTCGCACAAATGAATAGGAAGATCCCGATTCCCATGATTAAAGGTCCGAACACCTTCAGCTTGTCGGAATACAAGTATCTGTTAATAAACGTAGCGAATGCTCCAAGCTTAGCCGAATGCACCTCAGCAGTCCCATTGGATCCATTATAGCTCCTGAAGACTTTATCTAGTAGATCCCATCTGACGCTCACATTGACTAATTCTCGGCTCTCGTAAGTCCTCAGAGCGCTCGATGTGTTCATCAATCCCAGATACGGCGGATTGGGTTTGGGCCAGTATCCCATCACAGCCATTGCGACGCCAACCAGCAGCACCAGAATCCCAATGGCAGCGACCAGTCCAGATATGGAACACAGCTTTAGCTTTCCTTTAACCACAACCACTTCGTTCTTCCTCTTTTTCTTTGCTTTCCTCTTGCGCTTGTTTTCGGCGCGGTTCTTCGCGCGGAGGGAGTCCTGTCGCCGGGCAGATATTCGCAGAAGACCCCCTGTGGCAATCATGATGGCGCTCAATTAATCATCCTGGAAAAGACGGGAAGAACATGAGAACATTAGTGCGAGCTGGGAAAGCCATGAGAACTAGACACATACTCACTAAATCTATCATATAGCATGTGCATTTACAACAAATAATAATAATAAATGCTAAACACAAGCAAAAACACATAAATATATACGTACACACTACCGGTGAAAAGTTTTTAAGTCTCTTCTGCTCAAGCCTGGATTTATTTGATCAAAAATGCAGTAAAAATTGTGAAATATTATTTTAATTTAAAATAGCTTGTTTTCTATGTGAATATATAGTAAAGTGTAAATTATTCCTGTGATCAACGCTGAATTTTCAGCTTCATTACTTTCATTACATTACATGATGTAACGACATTACATCATTACTCCAGTCTTCAGAGTCACATGATCCTTCAGAAATCACTCTAATATGATGATTTGATGCTCAAGAAACATTTATGATTATTATCAATTTTGAAGAGTTCATGTTTTTGTGGAAACTGTGATACATTTTATTTTTCAGGATTCTTTGATGAATAGAAAGTTTAAAAGAACAGCATTTATTTGTAATAGAATCTTTTGTAACATTATAAATGTCTTTAATGTCACATTTAATGCAAGACTGAAGACTGGAGTAATGATGCTGAAAATTCAGCTTTGATCACAGGAATAAATTACACTTTACTGTATATTCACATAGAAAACAGCTATATTAAATAGTAAAAATATTTCACAATTTTCCAGTATTTTTAATCAAAGAAATACAGCCTTGGTGAGCAGAAGACTTCTTTTTGATTATCACCCTTTTTTAATGAACGTCACACACCAGCATTTGCCGTGCTCCTATTGGTTCTTCATCAGATGGATGTTCCAGAAGCTCATTTATCCCGATGAAAGCTCTGTCAAATCTGGAAGGCTGAACATGAGAGAGCTTGAACACAAAGCAGGCGCGACGAAGCTCCGTCCCGGGCGAGTGTTCGTCGGGATCTCCGGCACACCGAGTGGGAGCGAGACGCTGGATCCTGCGAACACCATATGGATAGTGTGGGTTAATGCAGCACAAACACACACAGCGATCACAGACACATGACTGAAAGAAGAACAGAAGCCGTGTGAGACAGAGACAGATGATATGATTCACTTCAGACTCCAAACAGAAAGATGAAAAGCATCTGTTTTTTCTGTTTGGTGTTGATTTAACATAAAAGCTGATTCTGTCTCGAACTGTGGGAACAGGTGAGCGACAGGCTAACAGGTACAAGCGTCTTGTTGCTGGGTGCACATATGATTACAGCTGAAAATATGAGTCCTAGGGGTGTAACAATATATCGCAATACAAAAATGCAACAATATGTATCGTGTATGGTTCACCCAAAATGAAAATTACTTTGTGAGAAAAAACTCATGTTTTCAGAGTTTTAGTGTCAGAACTACATTAAAATACTATATAATGTATAATAATGCAATGGGGTAATAATTATGCCAAATATCTGATGTTACCAGTAAAAAGTGGCCGACATTTTTTTAAATAAACCTAGTCAGTGACAGAGATCAAGCATATTCATCTACAATAATTCAGTATTTTCAGCTTCAGAATCATGAATATTGTTATTCTGGTGTCTCTATTGTCCTGTGCTTTGGGTTTCAGCTCCAAGTCCAAGACTATTCATTTACACACACAATGTAATATCAAATTTAGCATTTTCATATCAAATTTTGAGTATCGTAATAATATGGTATCGTGAGTTCAGTTTCGGGATATGTATCGAATCATGACATGAGGGTTTCGTTACACCCGTAATGAGTCCAGTAAAACACAAGGTCCTGTCAGATTCAATCAAATAACAATGAATTAAAGCTTTAAATTCATATGTGATCAAATAAAGAAGTAACCAGTTGTGACATGTGACTGTATGTCTGAATAAGTGACAGCTCTTTGATGACATGTGTACTGGCACGAGGGCGGGGCAACCTGTCATTCACATGAGATCCACCAATAGCAAACCACAATCATCCAATCAATTCCCCACAGACACAATCAAGCCCCGCCCACATTTGTTCTTATTCCAGAAGCGTTTCACTCGGATACACAGTCAAACCAAAAATTATTCAGACACCAGACATTTTTTTTATTACTAGTGTGATCAGGACACTATAGTTCATTTCTGTAAGTGAGGAGAGCAGAATAAAGTAAACTGTGGCATATTATACCCAGATATTCTTCATTCAGAGACTAAAATGATTCGGACACTTTGAGCTGATCATGTTCTGCTGAAGTGTGTTTTCTTTAATTGCTAATGCTCTTTTTACACACAGACTGAACACAACGAAGCATTGCTTGGTGATTGGTTGAGCTAAACTGGTATTATCTAATTGTGTAGTTAAATTTAACAGCTGACAGATATTCAACATAATTCATGTGTGAGACAGTCTAACAGAAGGACGGACAAAACCAGTCAAATATCAACTGAGTTCTGCTCATATTTTAGTACCATTTTCTAAACTATAGCGAATAAACTGTGATAATGAGAGAAATGTTGAATAAATGCTGGTTTGACTGTACGTCATAACAGGGAAGAAAAGGCGAGAGCAACTTCACTTTCATGCCGACTTGAGTTCATGGTGTCGTTCTAAATAAACTTCCAAAGATTAATTACTGAGTGTTTTCTCAAGGGTCTCACCCAAACACAGCCTCATTAAAGTGTGCAGAAGATGTCCAGTCCGACACCGGTGTATATAACACACTCTCTGTTTATTTCATATTCTTAATCAAAACAAGACTTTGCAGTGATCCAGTCTACATTTCTGCAGAATAATTTATGGCACCAATTAAATCTTTATATTGTCTTCCAAACGGGGCTTTCAGAGGAAAATACAAATGTGAGTCTCCAGCACCGGTTCATTAGTTCTGAATCATCAGGGGAGAAAAGAAGAGAAAAGTGAATTAGTTTCTTTCTGCAAACTCACTGAGTGTCCATTTCTCTTCGCCACTTCGCGCTCGTTAAAGTCCATCAACACATTAGACATTGATTTAACATGAATCAGCAGATCCGACATGATAACGACCCTCCCAGGCTTCATAAACCCGATGAGAGCAAACATGTAATCACATGTTCTCGTCAGTCGTGAACAGAACTGACTTTATTCAGCTTCGACTCTAGAAAACGTGTGGTTTAACTCGTGCTTTTCTCTCGGACGGCGCTAACGTCGCCTGAATGATGGTGCACTTTTATTTCCCTCAGTGTTTGGCATCTGACGTCCCACTGGATCACAACACGGCCAGGAAAAGTACAGGAGAAATATTCCCGTTCCCTCCAGTCATCAAACACATCAGTAATAAGCGTTTATGGACCTGCACTAAATGTAATGCTTAAGGTTTATGGCTGGTCACGTCTTTAAATCAAGACAAATTCACTTGTACAGCACATTTCACACACACACACACACACACACACACACAGCTTCAAAGCAGCTTTACAGAAAATTATGATGTTAATGTTTATAATATCTTAATATCTTCATGCCTTATAGTTGCATTTAGCAGATTAGAGCTGTGCGACAGTATAGTTACATTTTGCGATGATATAAACAATTAGCTGAGGTTTTATAATTAGTATATATTGCTTTACACGAGTGTCCTGTATGTAAGCAGATCATGTTGGATATACTTATACTGTATATGCAACTTTATAAACAGAAATGGCAGACTATAGTTACATTTATGATTCACTATATGTATAGTTGAGCATATACAGCTTTACATGAGTATATGTAAATGTGAATAAAGTTGGATATATACATTAGATACAACATTAGATAATATATAACATTACAGTTTTGGATTACACTTTATTTTAAGGTGTCGTTGTTACAGTGCAATTATATATTTAAGTACTGAGTAATATTAGTGTACTATAGGGTTAGGGTAGGATTAGGGTTTGGTTGAGGGTTAGTTGCATGTAATTATGCATAATTTACTGTTATTGCTATGATAAGTACATGTGACACATGTAACAAGGACACTGTAAAATAAAGTGTGACCCTATTTTGCAACAATATAATCACATAGCCAAGATTTGCTGGAGCCTAATTGCACTAAGTCATCTGAAACATACAGCAAGCATCATAATAGTGTTTCTTCATCAAATTTTCATCAGACATTGAGATAAATGACTATGGTCTAGTGCATATGGCTGAACAATGCTCATGAATATTTAATGACATAAATATTCCAATTGGTCGTTTGTCCGTGAACATTCTAGAAGCACCACATTATTTCACTGAAAACCTTCATCGCCACAACTCAGTCTTAATAAATGCAGAAAAAACTATTGCTAATTGGATTAAAAAGATTTCTACTAGAGTAAATGCATTACATGGATCTGCGGTCAGTCATTATTTGAACATCATGTTACGTCTCATAATGTAATGTATATATACTAATGTTGCTCCAGTTCTTCTCTATATCAGTGAAACTCCTGAAACGCCTCCATTGTAGTCTTGAGTTTCTTCCAGGAACGAACACATCTCAATATTCCTCATTATAATAATTCATGCGCAGAATAAAGGGGCGGGGCCTGGTTGAGTTAGTTAGTAGTGTGTTAAACTGGCGTTTATGGAAAGGGGCGGGACATTTCCCAAACACACTCGAAGCACTCGACCAATCACAACACACTGCTCCAGCCGACCAATCAGAGCACAGTGTGCTTTTCAGAAGGAGGGGCTTCATAGAGACAGGAAGTAAACAGAGCGTTACTGACAGACTGGGAAGAGAGGAGCCGCAACAATGGAGAATATGAGGAAAATAATCAACATTCAAGCAGGAAAACCTGTTCTAGTAGAGACTGAGACAACATCAAGACTTTAAGGGCATTATAGGTCCTCTTTAACAATTCAACACACAGATGCTGACGTTACAAAACACACTGCTTTTAAGAAACAAGGCTCCCAGATTTCTGTGTTGGCACTGCTTCTATATTTCCAACCACAAAGATTTATAGATTTGATGAATTCCTGAGAGTGTTTGGCAATGAAAGACTCAACGTTTAATCAAATAAAGCTGAAAACGCTCTGACGGTCCAGATAAACAGAAGATCACGCAGGCCGCGCGAGTTCAAAGGTGTGTGCGAATCCTTCCACATCAAAGCAAACAGCAGATGATCCGCGCGAACAGAGAAACGAGCGGCGGGATCCACAGAGACTTCACACATCAATTGACATCTCAAACACGGGCGAGAAGGATTTATGGATCACAATGACCTTTACATTCATATCTGAAGGGCTGGATGAAGGGCAGCGGAGATGAAAATAAACATCATGAGGACAAAACACAAAATGACAGCGTTCGCACAAGACTGTCAGAATCAATTTGCGTGTAAAACTACAGAGACGTAGAAGAAATATGATTTCCATCCTCATGCAGTCAGTGCAGAGAAACATAAAGGTAATGGAGCCAGAAATGACGGCTATTACCATCCGAAACACGGGGCGCACAAGTCAACAAATAACACTCCACACATTTTCACCAAGCATATGCAGCTGACATTCATTTATAGTGGGAAATGAATAATATGCGGTTCACAAAGGCTGCTTTTCCTCCTAGATTTGGTTTATAGTACGTGTGAGTTGCAGTCTTGCTATACAATCAATAAAGCTCCAAGAAACTACAAACTAGATTAGGTTTGGATCACCTGTGCTGAACAACACCTGTGTAACTGCTATTGACATGTTTAATTGAAACTAATGACTGCGAGGGACAGACGCGCTGTTTACTCAATAGAGTTTACTGTTTCATTGAAAATATGTTTTCCAAAACAAATTCTAGAGGGCAACATTACATTCGACTTTGAATCAATCACAGTTTCATTATGTTTGCATTAAATTAAATATGCAACCCATACTGACCCGGACTAAAGAAGGATCTGGTCTCTAATGCGGATCTGGATTATAATAAGGAATCTGCGCTTTAATGTGAGTCCAGTTGCATCAAATCCCTCTAGTCATTATGGTGCATCAATAAAGGGGTTTGTTTCAACCGGCTGTCGTCTCTAATGTAAGAGAGAACCACTTAGTGGTTTACAGCATAAATACGCCAGTTCTGTTGCATGAGGATCTGCAGTTAATGCATGTCAATCACTTTACACTGCACTGGGTATTCCAGATATTTTGGTTGTGAGAGACTGGTCAGCTGGAACATGTTCTCATGCACTTGGATGCATTAATGAGCTCTGATATCACAAACATCTCATGCATTTCTGCATTCATTATTGCACTGATGTAACAAACTCTACATGCAGAAAACACTGTCCTCATTCAGCACAAAGTCAACTGTATACCTGACACTGTCTCTACCTGGAAGATCTTCAAGGTTTTTAATAACCTAACTGGTGAAATTAATTGGTGGTGATTGACTGAAATTTATTTACAGGTACGTTTTATAATAGAAGACCTAAGACCTTTAAAAGAAAGATTTTAACAGTCAAATACACAGAACATAACATGCATTGATCATATATGACCTGAGAGCCTTTTAAACCTGAAACATTGACAGGTTCACCTCAGTGTTAGTACAGATATACAGTTTTCAGTCCTTCAAATCAATAATAATCAATAATGAATAACCCACCTACTCTTCAGTGTTTCCTAACAGGTCAGTGATATTCAATAATGAGGAGATTTATAGTCAATTAAGCTCAATGTTCGTGTATAACAGTTTTCTGTGATGTTATCAAAAAATTCAAACGCTTCTTATCTCAATAAAGACACGGGGATCGTGAAAAGAGGCGAATGCAAATGTAAATATTAGAGTTTTAGTGTTATTTGCACATAAAATGGTGATTTTGAAAATGAGCTACTGCTACATGCTTCTATTAAAGGGCTTTTCTGACGATGGAATTAAACGAAATAACGAATAAAGGTAATTTAAAACAGCCTGCTTTCCAAAAATGAACGTAAAACTGAACAGAAACTGGAAAATCAGGGGGTTTATGCGTAGAAAATAACATGCGTAACAGCTCGTGACATTCGGTACATTTAACGAGCCCTAAAAATACATTAAAACACTGGAGATAGCCAGTCACGCGTTGATATATTCATCATTTATATCATTCATCGATAAAGCATATTATCTACTCCACCGACACAGTGAGATGAACAATAAACGATCGCTTACCGTCAAATATGGCTAACAAATTCGTATTCGGGCAATTAAACGAAAACTTTCTCCCTTCGGAAGAGAACATTTTGCGCTTAGGTGGAAATAAATAAGTTCGTTATTTCCAGTATTTCCAGTCAGGAATATTCCCGCGCTCCTGCTCAGCCGTTTACTCGCGCGCGCGCTCGTCTCGCGCTCTTCTGCTGTGGGGAGTGTCGCGCGCGCGGGTTTCTGATCCGGAGAGTTTTGCGCTTCGGGTTCGGATGCTGAGTCTCTCTAGTGTGTGTGTGTGTGTGTGTGTGTGTGCGTGTGTGTGTGTGTCTGCTTCTCGGGTGTTGTTGCTATGATACCACAGCCCGAATCCGGTGGAAGTGCTGCAGGATTTGAATAATTGCCTTCTACACTGTTTAACCCCATGAATGACGGCGCTCGTGATGCTCAAACGCGCGTTAAACGCCATCAGAGCCCGTCAGCAGAGAGAGAGAGAGAGAGAGAGAGAGAGAGAGAGAGAGAAAGAGAGAGAGATGGTGACGCGCGTTTACCTGCGCGATGCGACGAGTTCATTTTTGTCGCGTCGTGCCACTTCCTGTTGGTCATATGCAAGAAAAAACAACAAAATATTCATGCGGCATTTGGAACATGTTCATAAGAGAACCTTAAACATCAAAACATGAAATTCACCAGTGAAAACAAAAGTACAATGACAAAGGAAAACATATGCAGTACTTTGTAAGGGTCTCTAAGTACATCCAAGATTCTTAAAAGAATACAATGTGCAAAAAAATACTTTATAGCCACATTTAAAACATCAAGATTGGTCTGAATTAGAGGAACATTCCCGTGTTTGAGCAAGGATGAGTGACTAGCAAATATTTCAATGCATGATCAATAAAACACTGATCAGCTCGTTAAATGCAATTGTTTGTAAGCATCTGTTGGGAGAGGAGTGTATAGTTAAATCAAGAACATTAACAGGTCAAGCCAAAGATCAATAATCAGCTTAACGGATCTAACCCAGCGAGTGGGAAGGGTTTAGTTGGAAAAGCAACAAATGTCAGAGGTCAGAGGTCACTCGTCGAGTCAGAGCTCACTCGTCATGCGTCGGGTCAGAGGTCACTCGTTGGGTCAGAGGTCACTCGTCATGCGTGGGGTCAGAGGTCACTCTTCTGCCGGAACTAAACTGGCGGTCGACCGTTACCGGAAGCCAGTGATTATAGTCTATAAAGTTATAAATATGCATATTTTTCTTCGCTTATTAACCCTGATTAATGCAATTTAACACTTTTATTTTCCTGTTCATCACTGTGAAGCTTCTTTGAAACAAAGCGCTATTCAATCTATAAGAATAAAGATTCTTTGTTTGGTTCCATGAAGAATCTTTATAAACATAATCCATTGCACAAAAGGGTTATTTATAGTGAACAAAAAAGTTATTTAGATTATTAAAATATTCTTCACACTAAGAAAAAATTGTTCTTTTAAAAGCTGATCACTGATTGGTTCTTTGGGGAAGCAGGAACGGCTTCATAGTGAAACCCCTCTTTGTTTTTAAGAGTGTAGAAATAGAGTTAATGGATGGCTGTGGAATGCAATAACACGTTTAGCATTGTCTGTATACTTGACAGCATATTTGATTGATAACTCTTCATTATCCCTAATAATCACCCAGAGAGCTTCCTTTAGCTCAGAACTGGAAAGCTGAGCTCAGCAAAGATGAAACGCTCAGAGCTGAGAAGGTTGAGTCCGCGGAGATCCTCGGATGCTTATTAAGCCAAACCTTCCCGGTCTTTGAAGTTTCTCCACGTCTCGCCTGAAGACACAATCAAGGAACAGTGTGTTCGGAAGCGCTCAGCGATGGCCGAGTGCCTTTAACAAGCTCCAGCTCTCCTCTGGGATCTGGGACACATCTTCCCTCTCCCACTTCAGTGAACGGATCTGATTCCCACAGCATTTTAGGAAAGACCTGCGTCATCAAATTCTCCCGTAATCCCAACCAATCCTCAGCGATCCGGGCCGACTCTGACCAGAGGGTTATTCCCAGAACAAGGCGTTCGTTCACTGCTCAAATGGAAAATAAAACTGGTTATAACATTCTGCAAGTGCTAAACACGTAAGACTGGGGCTAGTTGTCACAAGACGGTCTAAAATCAGGATTATATTGGGAACTAATAGCATCATATCTTTTCAATAGCAGTTGCAGGTTAATACAAAAACACAATAAAAACACATGCATTAAGATGAACTGAGGTTGAATTTTACATAAATGTCACACATTTTACCATTTTATTTTAAGGTGTCAGTATTACAGTGTCATTATGTAACAATATGAAATAGTCAATAATTGTATCCCTTAAAACTCATCTTTGATCACCAAAATAACATATTTAAACGTTTTTTCCTTAAAATATCTTGAATGTAACTCGACACCCTTGCCTCATTTAGTATGCGCGGTTGTATGAATATGCAAATGAGCCCCGCCTCCACTCACTCACTCAGCTCAGAGATCCACTGGTTGACGATCACACGTTGATCTGATTGGTTACAAGGTAGTTTGTGACGTCAGAAACACCAGCGATTTCAAAGCGTGTTTTTGAGACTGTCTTTGGTTCACTGCAGTTTTAAGGATGGAGTCGACTTATGAATTTACACATGCTTTGTCTTAAAGCGTATTAAAAACACCACATAGACACATAAACAACACTAAAAGCTGGATTCACCACAGGGGGACTTTGAGTATATAGTATTTGGAGTTCAGTTTAGGTTAGTTGCATGTAATAACGCGTAGTTTATAGTTATTACTACAGTAACAATGTAACAAGGACACTGTAAAATAAAGTGTTACTAAAAAAGGTTACACTTAAGTTTAAGATACATTTAAGTACTTAGTAATATTAATTAACATCATTCACGTAGGGTTAGGGTTTGATTTAGTTGCATATAATTATGGATAATTTACTATTATAGGTAGTACATGTAACAAGGACACTGTGTTACCTAATAATACTGTAACAGTCAAACATGTAAAAATCATGTAAATATATTTTCTTTCCTGCGCCAGCGACAGTGAAGCAAAGGATCGTTAAAGGAATAATTAATTATAAATTATCATTCTGTCATCATTTCATCTTCGTACCGTTCCAAAATAACATATTGTTGATGAATGAGTCCATGTAATGGAAGTCAGTGGGGTCCAAAACAGCACTGATCCCCACTGACTGGAAAATAAATGTTTGTCTTGTTTTGTGTTGAACATCAGGATGAGTAAATAATAATCTGTGATATAATTCTGATAACATGTCTTTCAGAAGATTTCCCAGACAGCAAATGAAATGAAAGGTGATTCAGCTCTTTTACAGTTAAACCACAACCGAACCCGAGTGTTTTCCTGTCAGATCTACTCACATCTTCATCTACGTCCAGCGGAGGAACACTAAAGGACACTGTCAATCACAAAACGTCGTTAGATTGCACCGAAACACGGACAAACACACGTGATTCAGCAGCTGTGAAACCTCTGATGGCATTTATGCCGATGTGCTGCTGTTAGCGATGTTTATATTCTCATTATATTCACATTTCCTGAAACAGCTGCATTATTATTCTCTCTTACTAAACATCTTTTAAAGTGGCCGTGTTTCTATGTCACATTTGCATGAAGAGCCTTCGGGTGTTTCCTCAGCGAGCGGCCGATCACACGCATCAAACACACACTGTTAATGATTACACCACATAATTAATGTTAGCAGCCTTAAACCTCTCGTACTCGCTCTTAGAGGAAAGGTTCTATAAAGAAACTTGCAGTGTTCTGTCAGGCACTTCTTTTAGAGGTTCCCATCATGGGGTCATTTTATGGATTTACTTTTGATTCATTTAAAATTTTCATTAAATTTAATGAATTAAACAGCTCATAAACAAATATGAAAGTATTATGCAATGATCAAAGACATGTCTCCTTATTTAGAACCTATTTGGCATAAAGCGTTCTTTAAAATTGAGTCAAGAACCATGCGGTTCAATATAGAACATTTCTGGCATAAAGGGTTAAAACTAAGTCAAGATACCTTTGGTTCTATGCAGATTTTTTTGGCATAAAGCGTTAAAACTGAGTCAAGATCCTTATGGTTCTATACAGATTTTTTTGGCATAAAGTGTTCTTAAAAATTGAGTCAAGAACCCTATGGTTCTATGTAGAACCTTTTTGACATAAATGGTTAAAACTGAGTCAATATACCTTTGGTTCTATATAGAACATTTTTGGCATAAAGGGTTAAAACTGAGTCAAGATCCTTATGGTTCTATGCATATTTTTTTGGCATAAAGCGTTCTAAAAAAATTGAGTCAAGAACCCTATGGTTCTATGTAGAACCTTTTTGACATAAATGGTTAAAACTGAGTCAAGATACCTTTGGTTCTATATAGCACCTTTTTTTGGCATAAAGAGTGCTTTAAAATTGAGTCAAGACCCTAGTGTCCTATATAGAACATTTTTGGCATAAAGGGTTAAAACTGAGTCAAGATCCTTACTAATATAGAAACTTTTTGGGCATAAAGCGTTCTTTAAAACTGAGTCAAGAACCCTATGGTTCTATGTAGAACCTTTTTGACATAAACGGTTAAAACTGAGTCAAGATACCTTTGGTTCTATATAGCACCTTTTTTTGGCATAAAGAGTGCTTTAAAATTGAGTCAAGATCCTTATTCTATATAGAACCTTTTTGGGCATAAAGCGTTCTTTAAAACTGAGTCAAGATACCTTTGGTTCTATGTAGAACCTTTTTGACAAACGGTTAAAACTGAGTCAAGATACCTTTGGTTCTATGTAGAACCTTTTTGGCATAAAGGGTTAAAATTGAGTCAAGATCCTTATGGTTCTATACAGATTTTTTTGGCATAAAGCGTTCTTAAAAATTGAGTCAAGAACCCTATGGTTCTATGTAGAACCTTTTTGGCATAAAGGGTTAAAATTGAGTCAAGATCCTTAAGGTTCTATATAGAACCTTTTTGGCATAAAGGGTTAAAATTGAGTCAAGATCCTTAAGGTTCTATATAGAACCTTTTTGACATAAACGGTTAAAACTGAGTCAAGATACCTTTGGTTCTATGTAGAACCTTTTTGACATAAACGGTTAAAACTGAGTCAAGATACCTTTGGTTCTATGTAGAACATTTTTGACATAAATGGTTAAAACTGAGTCAATATACCTTTGGTTCTATATAGAACATTTTTGGCATAAAGGGTTAAAACTGAGTCTAGATCCTTATGGTTCTATGCATATTTTTTTGGCATAAAGCGTTCTTAAAAATTGAGTCAAGACCCCTATGGTTCTATGTAGAACCTTTTTGACATAAACGGTTAAAACTGAGTCAAGATACCTTTGGTTCTATGTAGAACCTTTTTGACATAAATGGTTAAAACTGAGTCAATATACCTTTGGTTCTATGTAGAACCTTTTTGGCATAAAGGGTTAAAATTGAGTCAAGATCCTTATGGTTCTATACAGATTTTTTTGGCATAAAGCGTTCTTAAAAATTGAGTCAAGAACCCTATGGTTCTATGTAGAACCTTTTTGGCATAAAGGGTTAAAATTGAGTCAAGATCCTTAAGGTTCTATATAGAACCTTTTTGACATAAACGGTTAAAACTGAGTCAAGATACCTTTGGTTCTATGTAGAACCTTTTTGACATAAACGGTTAAAACTGAGTCAATATACCTTTGGTTCTATGTAGAACCTTTTTGGCATAAAGGGTTAAAATTGAGTCAAGATCCTTATGGTTCTATACAGATTTTTTTGGCATAAAGCGTTCTTAAAAATTGAGTCAAGAACCCTATGGTTCTATGTAGAACCTTTTTGGCATAAAGGGTTAAAATTGAGTCAAGATCCTTAAGGTTCTATATAGAACCTTTTTGGCATAAAGGGTAGAACCCCACTAAACATTTAGATCTAAGAGTTTATTGAACAGCATTTTCTTTAAAACAAACAGCCTAGCAAAAAATAAATAAGTGGTTCATAAATCAGGATATAAACATTACCCTGGTTGGTTGATTCACCATGACGCTCGTCCAGATGTTCAAGGTGCATCTCAAGGTCATCGAGCTGCTCAAACAGAACAACATTCACTGATTCTACACTCATATTCAGATGAATCCGATCAAGCATTCGGCTGCTTCGGGTCTTTGCTCTGGTTGAGCTCAACTCTATTAATAAACGCGGATAAATCAATGTGTTCTTCCACTAATGCTGCGGTCGGAGATAAGACACGTTCTCTGAAGACAGACAGACAGTTCTTGTGTCCTGATGAACACGCTGAGAAGAAACATGCGTTTTCCACCTAGAAGTTTATATAAAGAAGACAGACGACGTACGCTGAGCAGATTTGCACTGTTTATTAGGGTGCGGATGTGGACTCAATGAATTCTGTTGTACAAAGTGTGAGTGAGTGCAAGAAAGAGGCTTTATAAATATGTTCAGAACATCAGATCAATAAATCAAGCATGGACTGAACAGCAGTGAACTAATACAGCAATGCAATGAAACTCAACTGGTCATCTTCATTCTGGCCTGTGAAACTGAACTACAACACACACGATGGACTAACATTCCTGACGTTTGGCTAAATGAAATAAAAGTTCGAAATGAGACGGATTCAATGAAATCACACCAATGTCAAAATTCATAGCAAATATATATATCGTTTTGCTTTGTGCATTATAGCAAGTCTTTAAATAATCATCAGAAAATCCCCCCGATGCGAAACGAGAATTCAGATCACGTGATCTGCTTCAAGAGCCAATGAGAGCGCAGCATTCTCACGCCAATAAAGTTTTTCACTTACTTTTATAATATTTCATTAAACATAAACGGGGAGTCGTCTTCTTCCGGGCTCTGTGCAATACATCACAAAAATAAACACTCTTCAATTAAAACAAATCCATTTGGCATTTGAAATTTGTCATATATATTATTATCCTTCACTGTGCAAACATACGGTGATTCTGCACAATAAATAAAAGGTGATTCATCAAGTACAGCAAAAATCATACAGAACTGTACAAAATAGAATAAAATTAGAGGAAGTAACAGAAAGGGCACAAATCTCTGAGTATTAATGAAGAGTTCACACACTAATCATCGTTCGGTCATCATTTACTCGGAACATCACAAACATTTCTGTTCTTTTCTATTTAATGAAAGAAGCTGCTCCAAAAAACACTTTAAAAATATTACTGAATCAAGGTTTTCTGAGGTTATATGACAGCGCTGGGGATAATATAATATCACTGATAATCTTCCTCTCCACTGAAATGGACAGAGATGTCATTGATATCAACTTGATTCGAGAGATCCAGCGAAGCAGAACATCTTCAGTCAATTAGATTTCAGTCCTAATTCAAAACTATTAAAAGTCTTCCATGATTATTATATGGCGCCGAACAGATCCATGTGTTTACTTGCGGTATTTTGATGAACGTCAACGGGTTCGGACTCGAGGGGGAGTAAAGATGACAGAACGATCATTACTGGACCAACTATTCATTTAAAGTCATCTCACACACACACACACACACACACACACACACACACACACACACACACACACTCGTTCGAGAGTAAATCCTGAAGTCGCTGTTCACCTGTTTGTGTTTGAATATATAAATAGCACCGTGAACGAGAAACCCCTGATAATACGCCGTTGACCGCGTCTGATTGATTGTCATGTCGTCGAGTTTAAGAAAGAGGAGTTTAAGAGAGAGGAGTTTAACAAAGAGGAGTTTAAGAAAGAGGAGTTTAAGAAAGAGGAGTTTAAGAAAGAGGAGTTTAAAGGGATAGTTAGTAAGTGAAAATTAGCCCATGATTTACTCTCCCTCAACTCATCCTAGGTGTATAAGACATTCTTCTTTCAGACGAACACAATCAGAGTTATATTAAAAAATGTCCTGACTCTTCCAAGCTTTATAATGGCAGTGAATGATGGATAGATGCACTTTTATGATGGATAGATGCACTTTTATGATGGATAGATGCACTTTATAATGGATAGATGCACTTTATGATGGATAGATGCACTTTTATCATGGATAGATGGACTTTTATCATGGATAGATGCACTTTTATCATGGATAGATGCACTTTTATCATGGATAGATGGACTTTTATGATGGATATATGCACTTTATAATGGATAGATGGACTTTTATGATGGATAGATGCACTTTTATGATGGATAGATGCACTTTTATGATGGACAGATGCACTTTTATGATGGACAGATGCACTTTTATGATGGACAGATGCACTTTTATCATGGATAGATGCACTTTTATCATGGATAGATGGACTTTTATGATGGATATATGCACTTTATAATGGATAGATGGACTTTTATGATGGATAGATGCACTTTTATGATGGATAGATGCACTTTTATCATGGATAGATGCACTTTTATCATGGATAGATGCACTTTTATCATGGACAGATGCACTTTTATGATGGATAGATGCACTTTTATGATGGATAGATGCACTTTTATCATGGATAGATGCACTTTTATCATGGATAGATGCACTTTTATCATGGATAGATGGACTTTTATGATGATAGATGCACTTTTATGACGGATAGATGCACTTTTATCATGGATAGATGCACTTTTATCATGGATAGATGCACTTTTATCATGGATAGATGCACTTTTATCATGGATAGATGCACTTTTATGATGAATAGATGCACTTTTATCATGGATAGATGGACTTATGATGGATAGATGCACTTTTATCATGGATAGATGGACTTATGATGGATAGATGCACTTTTATCATGGATAGATGCACTTTTATGATGGATAGATGCACTTTTATGATGGATAGATGCACTTTTATGATGGATAGATGCCGTTTTTTGAGCTTCAATCTGTTGGTTGCAATTCACTGCCATTATAAAGCTTGGAAGATCCAGGACATTTTTTAATATAACTCTGATTGTGTTCGTCTGAAAGAAGAATGTCATATACACCTAGGATGAGTTGAGGGAGAGTAAATCATGGGCTAATTTTCATCTGAAAGTGAACTAATCCTTTAAGTAAGAGGAGTTTAAGTAAGAGGAGTTTAAGTAAGAGGAGTTCGCACACGTGTGTGTTTGAAGGCAGAACCGGGTCGTGGAGACGGGAACCTGATTCGTACGGGTGAAAGCACTAACGGAGGGCGTTCGGGGCACGAGAGGTGTAGGAATGCATCGATACAGCAGATTTATATCCGTTTCACACACAGACGCGCAGGGGGAGGGAACTGGGCTGGGATTGGTCGCTTGGGCATCATGTGTTGCTGTCGCCGGCTGCTGATTGGTCGTCCTCAGCGTGTCGGAACATC
>CM040840.1:28678522-28683522 GCA_022828995.1 Vimba vimba
TTTTGGTTTGTTTTCCCATTGCAGTTATGCGAGCGCACTAAAGAACTTTACATGGCGTACTTGCGTCCTGTCGTCATCATCTCTGTGGGCTGCATCTGGACACTGATTGGTTTGTAAACGGACGTGCGTCTGCCGTCAGTTCGGCGGGAAACTCAACAGACGCATGTCGTTGCCACTACTGTTATTATCACGGCACTACTCCCTGCAGCGCCAGCTGTGCTCGCGGCTAGCTCACATTCACCAAATCAGCGTCCTCGTTGTGCAAACATTTTATCGTCGCCGGCAGGACGCAGGACAAGTGTGTGTGTGTGTGTGTGTGTGTGTGTGTGTGTGTGTGTGTGTGTGTGTGTGTGTATCAGCTGGAAGAAACGCTGTGGGCAGGACTGACAGATCTGCACATTAATATTCTTCTTCAGTGGTTTAGGATGCGCGGGAACCACCGGATCTTCCTGCAAATGTTCTAAAAGTCCGAATCATACAGAAGATGCTTTCACACTAGAAACGAACCAAACCTTTGCTCAGTTTGATCCGGACCGAGACTATCTCTTTTCGTCTGACCAAATTTGGTCTGTTTGGTGCGGACCGTGGTCCAGGGGAGGGTTCACACCTGTCATTTTGATTCGGACCAAACTGAAAAGTCCAAAAATCCGGACCAAACAAGGAAGGTGTGAAAGGGCCCCTAATCAATGGAGACTGACCTTCACACTCAGAGTCTCCTTCATCACTGATGTAGATACACTCGTCTACTTTAACTCTATGAATGAAGGAAAACCTGCTCTTTTTACCGGAGAAGAGAGAAGAGAAGAGCTCTCCTGAAAAGCACATTATTCATCATCTGATGACTTTGATGCTCTTGTCAGGAATGATTGATCGACTGAGATCGTCCAATCAATGATGAGCTTCAGTTTCTGAACACTGAGAAGCTGGAGACTCTCTCCATACAGTCCACGACTTTACTGACATCAATCATCTCTCACTGAACCAAGGTCAGACATCATCACACAATCACTCAGTCTTCAACACAAACTCTTCAGTTAAACCGTCAGACACACTATCAGGACAGAGACGGAGAGATGAACACAATCACGGATGTTCAACTGCAGCTCGTGTTCAACACAGAACCACGACTGTAAATATTGACAGTGAAGAGGAAGATCAGGCGTCCCTCGACTCCATCACACACACACACACACACACACACACCATCTGCTCCTCATCTGATCCTCAAGGACACATGAAGCAAAACCAGCCAGTTCACAAACACCATCAGCAAACCTCAGCTAACATGAGCAGTCGTGTTCTTATTAACGTTAACGAAGATTAATTAAAGCTGCGAGCTTCATTTATCGGGGTCATTAAGGCCTTTAAGCACACATGCATAAAAACATATTACGTTTTATTTAGCAAGCATGAAACCACTGACATCATAGACGGAAAACACCATTTACAACCAATACAGGCGATTTACCATAGGAAATGTATGGTTTTAAAGCTTTTTAAGAGTTATAGCGCCACCTACGGTCCGATCTCCATAAAAGTTTGCATGCTTGTTTGGAATCATGTGTCACATTTGCTCACCAATTTTCCTAAAGTTTTGAGTTTTCGTTTTGGAGTTATTGGCTTTTGAGTGTATTTGCCACGCCCATTTTCCGAACGGTAAAGTTCAATATTGCTTATTGTTATTATTAATGTTAGTTAATGCATTTACTAATGGGACTTTATTGAAAAGTCTTACAGATTTTTCTCGTTTTAATTCACCTCCTCAACAACTGTATTTTGTCTTTGAAGAATAAGGATTCTCACGGAAAACTGGGATATATGAGGAAAACATCATGGAAACTAATAAAAAAAAAAACACATTTTATAGTTATTCAAAACTCTGAAATATTTTCTCTGGTAGAAATTGAGTAAAAATACATTTTGGTAACACCTTACAATCAGGTTCATCAGTAAACATTGGTTAATGTATTGACTAACATGAACTAACATGAGCAATACATTTGTTACAGTATTTATTCATCTTTGTTAATGTTAGTTAATAATAATCCAGCTGTTCATGTTTGTTCATGTTAGTTCACAGTGCATTAATGTTAACAAATACAACCTTTGATTTTAATAACGTATTAGTAAATGTTGAAATTAATATTAATTAGTAATAAGATTAATAAATGCTCTACTAAGTATTGTTCATTCTTAGTTCATGTTAACTAATTAACCTTATTGTAAAGTGTTACCGATATTTTTATGAATCCATATCAAGTAAATCAGAAATTACTGGAATTATGGGACATTCAAATGTTGAAATAGTCAGAAATATCCAGTGAGCGCTGTCGACATCACAGATGATAAATAACAGATGTTACGGGACGATGGGATTCGCAGCGGGAGAGCGGATCTTCTCAGAGCAGGGTCATGTGATGTGGTCTGTCAGGGTCATGTGATGTGATCTGTCAGGGTCATGTGATGTGATCTGTCAGGGTCATGTGATGTGATCTGTCAGGGTCATGTGATGTGGTCTGTCAGGGTCATGTGATGTGATCTGTCAGGGTCATGTGATGTGATCTGTCAGGGTCATGTGATGTGATCTGTCAGGGTCATGTGATGTGGTCTGTCAGGGTCGTGATGTGATCTGTCAGGGTCATGTGATGTGGTCTGTCAGGGTCATGTGATGTGATCTGTCAGGGTCATGTGATGTGGTCTGTCAGGGTCATGTGATGTGATCTGTCAGGGTCATGTGATGTGGTCTGTCAGGGTCATGTGATGTGGTCTGTCAGGGTCATGTGATGTGATCTGTCAGGTGTGTGAGTTTGACAGGGTCAGCTCATGAATCTCGAGTCTCTGCTGTCAGAGTTTCTCGGCCCACGCTGAGCCTCGACTCTAATGAGCCTGAGAACCACAGAATGCATCTCTCTCTCTCTCTCACTCTCTCTCAGTCTCTCTCCCTCTCTTTCTCTCTCTCTCTCTCTCTCTCTCTGCAGAGGCAACTTATCATTATCATTTCAGTTTAACTTGTACTAAAATAACTAACACTGAAAAATAATAGTTATACAGACATTTATTTAAAAAAACAACTAATCTGTGGTCACTAAATATGACAAAAAAAAATTACTAAAACAAAATAACCCAATTAAAAAAAAAATGTAAGAAAAAATAATTCAAAATACTAATAAAAACTATATCGATCTCCTGACGGATCTGAGAGCGCTGATGATGTCATACGCGGGGTTGATCACCTGACCTGACGGATCTGAGAGCGCTGATGATGTCATACGCGGGGTTGATCACCTGACCTGACGGATCTGAGAGCGCTGATGATGTCATACGCAGGGTTGATCACCTGACCCGACGGATCTGAGAGCGCTGATGATGTCATACGCGGGGTTGATCACCTGACCTGACGGATCTGAGAGCGCTGATGATGTCATACGCGGGGTTGATCACCTGACCTGACGGATCTGAGAGCGCTGATGATGTCATACGCGGGGTTGATCACCTGACCCGACGGATCTGAGAGCGCTGATGATGTCATACGCGGGGTTGATCACCTGACCTGACGGATCTGAGAGCGCTGATGATGTCATACGCGGGGTTGATCACCTGACCTGACGGATCTGAGAGCGCTGATGATGTCATACGCGGGGTTGATCACCTGACCCGACGGATCTGAGAGTGCTGATGATGTCATACGCGGGGTTGATCACCTTACCCGACGGATCTGAGAGTGCTGATGATGTCATACGCGGGGTTGATCACCTGACCCGACGGATCTGAGAGCGCTGATGATGTCATACGCGGGGTTGATCACCTGACCTGACGGATCTGAGAGCGCTGATGATGTCATACGCGGGGTTGATCACCTGACCTGACGGATCTGAGAGCGCTGATGATGTCATACGCGGGGTTGATCACCTGACCTGACAGATCTGAGAGCGCTGATGATGTCGTACGCGGGGTTGATCACCTGACCCGACGGATCTGAGAGCGCTGATGATGTCATACGCGGGGTTGATCACCTGACCCGACGGATCTGAGAGCACTGATGATGTCATACGCGGGGTTGATCACCTGACCTGACGGATCTGAGAGCGCTGATGATGTCATACGCGGGGTTGATCACCTGACCCGACGGATCTGAGAGCGCTGATGATGTCATACGCGGGGTTGATCACCTGACCAGCTGATGATGTGAAGATGATAAAGACTCCTAATGAAATCCGAGCAGAAGAGCCGAGCTCATCCGATGACAATCTATCCCAGGAAATCCGCTCGACTTGACAACTTAACCGTCTAATCGAGAGGATCTCAGGAGACAAGCGAGGACTTGAGATCAGGAGACCAGATTACTCCTCTAATCTAAACCAGAGACGTCATCCTGCAGGAGAACACTCTCACTTCCCTGACTCTCCCAGTCGGATGCTCCAGACAGACGGATGCTGGATATTTGAGCGGTTCTTCACACTGTAAACATGATCAATCAAACTCGTACATAAAGACTCTTATCGTATGTTTTACAAGAAAATAATATTTCAGTCTTTGCACTTCAAAATCTCACATTTAATTCAACGTGTAACTTGCTTTTCATGCAGTTAATGTGAGATTTACTGGTGATTTACTGGAGTATTTGTTGTTTTAGTGAGAATAAACCTGAAGAAGCTCAACCTGCTCGTCTAGAGAAAGAGCTGATTCACCAAACGCCTCCTCACACACACACACACACACACACACACACACACACACACACCGCAGGATTTTTCCATGGAAATTGCAGCATAATATTGCAGTGTTCTAAAAATAAGATATTTCACATCATTTCAGAATACACTGCTGCTGATCTCACACACACACACACACACACACACACAGCGTGACTGAGGAACACAAATCTCTCACACACACACACTCACTAGGGCTGCACGATTATGACAAAAATCATAATTGCCGATTATTCCCTTGAAATTGTATCACAATTTACATTGAATATATACACATATATAAATAAA
>CM040840.1:28688522-28696022 GCA_022828995.1 Vimba vimba
ACACTGTGCTCTGATTGGTCGGCTGGAGCAGTGTGTTGTGATTGGTCGAGCGCTTCGAGTGTGTTTGGGAAATGCCCCGCCCCTTTCCGTAACCACCAGTTTAACACACTACTAACTAACTCAACCAGGCCCCGCCCCTTTATTCTGCGCATTAATTATTATAATGAGGAATATTGTGACGTGTTCGTTCCCGGAAGAAACTCAAGACTACAATGGAGGCGTTTCAGGAGTTCAGAAACACTGATGCTGATATGGAGAAGAGCTGGAGCTTCTTCATGATCACACACTGAAGAGATGAAGGTGGAGAAAAGCAGAATATGGCCTTGATGGCTGATGTCTGTGATTAATAATCATTAGAGGAGTAACAGTATATCGTGTCACAATATTTTCTGTATTTTCAGAATCATGAATATTGTTATTCTGGTGTCTCTATTGTCCTGTGCTTTGGGTTTCCAGCAACCCAAAGCAACCTTTTATCATATGTCTTGGAGTATTGCAATAATATTGCATCGTGAGTTCAGTATCAGGATATGTATCGAATCATGAGGGTTTCGTTACACCTGTAATGATCATAATTCATGAGTTTATGTTGATCCTCACCTGTTGGGCAAGCGTCCTCTCTTCCCGAGAGTCACCGGCTCTTCCTTCATCTCTCTCTTCAGCAGCGCAGGTCGACCTCGCAGACGAGGAGCGTCGCCGTCATACGACATCATCACCCTGAGACACACACACACCAGCACAAGAGGACCTCAGTGAAACCTGGGCTTTACAGTCACCGCCAAATCAACATGGACCGTTCCCATTTCTTATGGAATATTGCAGTGTTTATTATAAATGATTCATCTGGAAATTATTAAAAACTAAAATGGAACTAAGTGTAAAACTGAAATAAAAATTCACTTTAAATTATAAAACAGGGCAACCATGTTTAAAATACTCAAAATATTATTAACGTATTTAATTTAATATTTAAAAAGAATTAAAAATAAAAACAAATAAAAAATGAATAAAAATGAATAAAACATTTTTAATAAATAAACAAAATTTAAGATGCATGCAAAATTAAAATACACAAATAAAATAAATAAATAAAATAGAAAATTAATGCAAATACAAACTAAATAAAAATAAATAAACAAGCAACATTTAAGATGCATGCAAAATAAAAATATAAAAATGACAAAATAAATAAAAATAAAAACAAATATATTATATATACACACACACACAAATATTTTACTATATACTATATATATATATACATACATACACACATACATATATATATGAATAAATAATTATATATTATAATATATAATTACAATTATATTATATAATATATAAATATAATTAAAATATATATATAAAAATTAATAACAATGAAAAGACATGTAACAAAATTAAACTAATATTAAAATTAAAATTGTATAAACAAATACAAAAATAGAACATCTGAAATATGAATAAATAAAAGCACTGGTTTGAATATGTAAACTGGAGTCAGACTGTGATGTTTCGGCGGCACACGTTTGTTCGCTGGATTCGTCTCTTGGCAGCGAACGAGTTTGTCACGACTCCAAACCTCTGAACACATCAGCGCTCAGCGATTCTCTCCTCTTTCTGAAGTCGACACTGAATTACACGTGTAACGCCTGTTTATCGAAGCACTGATGCTTTCAAATTAAATGTGGAGCTGCTGACGCACTTTATAGTGGATGGAGATCTCTCGGGGACAGAATCCTCTCACACTGCGCACAGATAATGCAGATTCACCATCCCTCTCTCTCTCTCTCTCTCTCTCTGCAGCGCTGAGAGTGTGTGCGGATGTGAGGACAAACACTGAGAGAGGAGAGCTGTTCTGGGGCCAGATCTCAGACTACTGAGTGACAATTAAAGGAGTCGTTCACTTCAGAAAGTAATTTTCCTGATGATTCACTCTCCCGCACGTCATTCAAGATGTTCATGTCTTTCTTTCTTCAGTGGAAAAGAAATGAAGGTTTTTGAGGAAAACACTCCAGGATGTTTCTCCATATAGTGTCTTCAATGGGGAAACAAACCAGCGGCCATTTTATAACAAAATAAACATTTATATACTTTTAAACACAAATCCACGACTTCATGACCTGATGTAGGCGGAAAATGTAGAGTTTTGTAAATGGCGTTTGACTGAGTCTTTGTAAACACTGGGTCGGTTCTTACGCCTAGGTCACGCTTGACCTTTCAACCTGATTACGTAATGTGTGGTTCATCACAGCTAGTGCAAGACGAGCATTCGTGGTTAAAAAGTATATAAATGTTTATTTTGTTCTAAAATGTCGGCTGGTTTGTCTAGATGAGACTCTTATTCCTCGGCTGGATCGTGTCGAGACTTTGAAGCTGCACTGAAACTCACATTTGGACCTTCGACCCGTTGGACCCCATTGAAGACACTATATGGAGAAACATCCATGAGTGTTTTACTCAAAAACCTTCATTTCTTTTCCACTGAAAGACATGAACATCTTGGATGACGTGCGGGAGAGTAAATTATCAGGAAATTTTAATTCTGAAGTGAACGACTCCTTTAAATGATGTTTCATGTGCTTTACATGCACTAATTTATGTCAATCCAAGTGAATCCAATAACATTTCATAGATCAGATTGATCAAATAATGAGTCAAAAAGTGGACACTGAGTGCACTGGGACATCTGGTCATTCACAAACCTGTTCTCCACCTTCCCATCATCCTCATCCTCCTCTTCTTCTTCTTCATCTGGACACAGGCGTTTGGTTTTCTGCACAAAGTGCACAGGGACGAAGGTGATCTGCTTCTCTCCTCCGAGCCGGTCGGGCAGAACCACCTCTTTCTTCATGTTCATGTCGGAATACGGGCAACCGAAGGCACTAGAGAGAGAGAGAGAGAGAGAGAGAGAGAGAGAGGGAGAGAGAGAGAGAGAGAGAGAGAGAGAGAGAGAGAGGGAGAGAGAGAGAGAGAGAGGGAGAGAGAGAGAGAGGGAGAGAGAGATGGAGAGAGAGAGACACCCTAAATTAACAACTAATGATCTTTGCAATGGAAATAAATCCATTCAAAACTAACTTTATTCTAGAGCTGCTGTAAAGCCAAACAATCTCTGTTACTGTAATCTCCTATTATCACTGTAAAGCTGCTGTGAAACATCTATATTGGTTAAGGGCTGTATAAATGAAGCTGACTTGACGTGACGCGTTTACTGACACGAGGGCGAGGCAACCTGTCACTCACATGAGATCCACTAATTTTATTTTAAAAATATTAAAAGCATTTCTGTTAGCTAATGCTGAAATAAAATATAAAGATATTGATGAAGGAAAATTAGAAACGTTGCCTTTATGTTGAATTATTAAGAACTATTCAAATGCAAAACCGAGTTTAAAATACTCAAAATACAATATATACATGTTATGAACCAACATATCAATGCTTATGAATTAGAGGTCGATCATGTGCAGTGCTCCAGCATTATTGATATTAATATTTTAACATCATTCCAGTGTAGAACTGATGTTTTTGAGCGTCACCCCATATGATTGAGTTCTGAACTAAATCTGATGCACTTTTCTGATCTGATCTCCTCACTCTTCTTCACTCTTCACTCTTCTTCACTCCTCACTCTTTTTCACTCCTCACTCTTCACTCCTCACTCTTCTTCACTCCTCACTCTTCACTCTTCTTCACTCCTCACTCTTCACTCTTCTTCACTCTTCACTCTTCTTCACTCCTCACTCTTCACTCTTCTTCACTCCTCACTCTTCTTCACTCTTCATTCTTCTTCACTCCTCACTCTTCTTCACTCTTCTTCACTCCTCACTCTTCTTCACTCCTCACTCTTCACTCTTCTTCACTCCTCACTCTTCTTCACTCCTCACTCCTCTTCACTCTTCTTCACTCTTCACTCTTCTTCACTCCTCACTCCTCACTCCTCTTCACTCTTCACTCTTCTTCACTCTTCTTCACTCCTCACTCCTCTTCACTCTTCTTCACTCCTCACTCCTCACTCTTCTTCACTCTTCACTCTTCTTCACTCCTCACTCTTCTTCACTCTTCACTCTTCTTCACTCCTCACTCTTCTTCACTCTTCTTCACTCCTCTTCACTCTTCTTCACTCTTCTTCACTCCTCACTCCTCTTCACTCTTCTTCACTCCTCTTCACTCTTCTTCACTCCTCACTCTTCACTCTTCACTCTTCTTCACTCCTCACTCTTCACTCTTCTTCACTCCTCACTCCTCACTCTTCTTCACTCTTAACTCTTCTTCACTCTTCACTCCTCACTCTTCACTCCTCACTCGTCACTCTTCTTCACTCTTCACTCCTCACTCGTCACTCTTCTTCACTCTTCACTCCTCACTCCTCACTCGTCACTCTTCTTCACTCTTCTTCACTCTTCTTCACTCCTCACTCTTCACTCTTCACTCTTCTTCACTCCTCACTCTTCTTCACTCTTCACTCTTCTTCACTCTTCACTCTTCACTCTTCTTCACTCTTCTTCACTCCTCACTCTTCTTCACTCCTCACTCTTCACTCTTCTTCACTCCTCACTCCTCACTCCTCACTCTTCACTCTTCACTCTTCTTCACTCTTCTTCACTCCTCACTCCTCTTCACTCTTCTTCACTCTTCACTCTTCTTCACTCCTCACTCCTCTTCACTCTTCTTCACTCCTCTTCACTCTTCTTCACTCCTCACTCTTCACTCTTCACTCTTCTTCACTCTTCACTCTTATTCACTCCTCACTCTTCACTCTTCTTCACTCCTCACTCCTCACTCTTCTTCACTCTTCACTCTTCTTCACTCTTCACTCCTCACTCTTCACTCCTCACTCGTCACTCTTCTTCACTCTTCTTCACTCTTCTTCACTCTTCTTCACTCCTCACTCTTCACTCTTCACTCTTCTTCACTCCTCACTCTTCTTCACTCTTCACTCTTCTTCACTCTTCTTCACTCTTCTTCACTCTTCACTCTTCTTCACTCCTCACTCTTCTTCACTCCTCACTCTTCACTCTTCTTCACTCCTCACTCCTCACTCTTCACTCTTCTTCACTCTTCTTCACTCTTCACTCTTCACTCTTCTTCACTCTTCTTCACTCTTTTTCACTCTTCACTCTTCTTCACTCTTCTTCACTCCTCACTCTTCTTCACTCCTCACTCTTCTTCACTCCTCACTCTTCACTCTTCTTCACTCCTCACTCTTCTTCACTCCTCACTCTTCACTCTTCTTCACTCCTCACTCTTCACTCTTCTTCACTCCTCACTCTTCTTCACTCCTCACGGACACTCGGTTCTGCTTCTTAAACATTGATGGAAACTCACTGCGTATTTTCTGAGGTGAAGCAGCGACTTGTTCACGAGCTGCAGGAGATTCTCAGGTCAAACTCAGCGTATGGATCTAATAATAGAGATCCACTCACTGCGCTAGGAGAAGCCACTTCACACTCACTCACACACACACACACACACAGCTCTACCCGTGTTTGTTGGAGAAAAATAATGCAACTGGACTGCATTGAAAAAGAATGACCAGTGCATCTTGCGCTTAACATATTATAATATTATTTATTTATTCATTGCAGCATGAGCTCAAAGTGACATTCATATTCAAACGGCCAAAACACGACTTTATATGTTTCTCATCCTACACTGTAACAGATAATGAGTTCATCTATAATAAAGATTGAATTATGAAGCTCCAGTAGACGAGGCGGTAGAAGATTATGATTACTCATTATAATATGCATGTTAAATTATGCATCTATTGGAATATAGTTCAGCTCATATGGCTCTTGTTTACTGTAATAATGGCTTTGGGTGTCTCATATAAACAAAGCCTGATGTCAAACTCATTTAACTCTAGAGGACGTTTATTAAAGTGATGCAAAACACAGCAGCCCAAGAATGCTGAAACCACTGCAACGTTCTGCTCAAACTGATAGTTTTGAGATAAATTGTATGCAAATGCATGCAAATAGGATGTAAATGAGGTTTTAATGAAACCAATTTCAAAATTCCATCTCTAAGCAGAAAGGATTTTGCAGAAGCACAGCTTTAAAAGGGTTCCTTTCTTATGCGGTCTGTGTAATCAGAAGTGGCTTTCTGAAAAAGACAGTACCCTTTCTCTATATGTCAGCAGTTGATTCACCAGTGATTATATGCCTGGGAAAGGTAAGCTACAGGAATAGCAGTCGGAGAGGAGGAGAGATCCGAGGGTCCGTTATATTGTGGGATCACACTCTATTCCCGTCTGAGCTCGTTTAGCGCTCGTTTAGGGCTCATATGTGAATGAGAGAAGCACAAGTTTTATTCTTATATTAAATAAAGGACTTTCTCTGTAGCTTTGGGTATGTTTTCCTCATACTCAGTCATTATTATTAGTGGGGTACCCCAGGGTTCAATACTGGGCCCGCTTCTTTTTAACATACAGTCCAACCAAACATTATTCAGACACCAGATATATTTTTTTATATTATTTCACTAGTGTGATCAGGACACTATAGTTCATTTATGTAAGTGAGGAGAGCAGAATAAAGTAAACTGAGACATATTATACTCAGATATTCTTCATTCAGAGACTAAAATGATTCGGACACTTTGAGCTGATCATGTTCTGCTGAAGTGTTTTGTCTTTAATTGCTAATGCTCTTTTTACACACAGACTGAACAAAATGAAGCATTGCTTGGTGATTGGTTGAGCTAAACTGGTATTATCTAATTGTGTAGTTAAATTTAACAGCTGACAGATATTCAACATAATTCATGTGTGAGACAGTCTAACAGAAGGACGGACTAAACCAGTCAAATATCAACTGAGTTCTGCTCATATTTTAGTACCATTTTCTAAACTATAGCGAATAAACTGTGATAATGTGAGAAATGTTGAAAGTGTCTGAATAAATGTAGGTTTGACTGTATATCTGCTTCTGCGTGGGAATATTATTAGGAAGCATAATGTTTCTTTGCATTTTTATGCTGATGATACTCAGCTTTATTTGCTGATGAAAATTCAGCCATTATATTTAATCAGTTTCATGCCTTTAGATGGTCCAAAACGCAGATGCTAGGCTGTTGAATTATGACTATGTCAGCCATTTTAGCCTCTCTCCATCGGCTTTCGGGGCATTTTAGGATCCAATTTAAGATTTAGTTGTTTGTTTTTAAAGCTCTTAATGACCAAACTCCATCTAATCTTAAAGACTTCCTTTTATCTCCAATACAGTTTTAAAACTAGGCTGAAAACGCATCTCCGGCGTTTTAACATTTTTATATTTTTTTTATATTTTAGCAGCTGTTTTTAAATGTGCTATATAAATAAAACTGACTTACAACAGCACTAAACAGATTGGATCTAAACCCCGAGCACACGTCGAGCTCTGGCACACGGCAGGAGAGATGAAGGATTTGTTCAAGCCATGACTTTCATCAGAGAGAACAGATGCATGCTGGGATTGGGACACACAGGTGCATGCTGGGATTGGGACACACAGGCTG
>CM040840.1:28701022-28713522 GCA_022828995.1 Vimba vimba
ATTGAACTGAACTGAGCTGAATTGAGCTGAATTGAACTGAATTGAACTGAACTGAGCTGAGCTGAGCTGAACTGAACTGAACTGAACTGAATTGAACTGAGCTGAATTGAGCTGAACTGAATTGAACTGAATTGAGCTGAATTGAACTGAATTGAACTGAGCTGAATTGAACTGAGCTGAATTGAGCTGAACTGAATTGAACTGAACTGAGCTGAGCTGAGCTGAACTGAATTGAACTGAACTGAATTGAACTGAGCTGAATTGAGCTGAACTGAATTGAACTGAATTGAGCTGAATTGAACTGAATTGAACTGAGCTGAGCTGAACTGAGCTGAACTGAACTGAGCTGAGCTGAACTGAACTGAACTGAGCTGAACTGAACTGAACTGAACTGAGCTGAGCTGAACTGAACTGAACTGAATTGAACTGAGCTGAATTGAATTGAACTGAACTGAACTGAGCTGAATTGAACTGAACTGAGCTGAACTGAGCTGAATTGAACTGAACTGAACTGAACTGAGCTGAATTGAATTGAATTGAATTGAATTGAATTGAATTGAATTGAATTGAATTGAATTGAATTGAATTGAATTGAATTGAATTGAATTGAATTGAACTGAACTGAGCTGAGCTGAGCTGAATTGAACTGAACTGAGCTGAATTTAATTGAATTTAATTGAACTGAACTGAACTGAACTGAATTGAATTGAATTGAATTGAATTGAATTGAATTGAACTGAACTGAAATGAACTGAACTGAACTGAGCTGAGCTGAATTGAGCTGAACGGTCCTCCCGGTCCGGTAGGGTCTATACTCACCCTGAGGTGCAGTGAGTGGGCGCCCGTGATCCTGACACCAGCCCACCGGGTGAATATGAGGACTGCTCGCGTCACACCTGACCAAACAAACATCAGAACATCATCAGCACTTTCTGCCGTGCAACCAATAATAGGAGCCGTTTATCCAGCCAATGGAAAAGAGTTTCTGAAACCAGCATGTGTGTCTACAGTGTGTGAGGGCTTTGCTTCTCGTTTCATGCATATTATAAGACAAATCATATACAGTCTAACCTACATTTATTCTGACGCCATTCTCACATTATCACAGTTTATTCGCTATAGTTTAGAACATGTTGATAAAATATGAGCAGAACTCAGCTGATATTTGACTGGTTTTGTCCGTCCTTCTGTTAGACTGTCTCACACATGAATTATGTTGAATATCTGTCAGCTGTTAAATTTAACTACACAATTAGATAATACCAGTTTAGCTCAACCAATCACCAAGCAATGCTTCATTGTGTTCAGTCTGTGTGTAAAAAGAGCATTAGCAATTAAAGACAAAACACTTCAGCAGAACATGATCAGCTCAAAGTGTCCGAATCATTTTAGTCTCTGAATGAAGAATATCTGGGTGTAATATGCCTCAGTTTACTTTATTCTGCTCTCCTCACTTACAGAAATGAACTATAGTGTCCTGATCACACTAGTGAAAAAATATAAAAAATGATCTCTGGTGTCTGAATGATGTTTGGTTGGACTGTATGAAATCTTCCTGAACGCTGTGTGTGAGAATCTGTGTGAGAGCTTCTCCTGCTGGATACACACAGTCATAACACACACAGAACAGAGTTTATGATTTCTCTGCATTAATCCATTTATATCTGCTCTGAGAACACACTCACACACACACTCACACTCTCGGTCTCTCTGTGTGTGTGAGGCCGACTCTATTTTTACCTCCTCTTCCTCTTCAGGGCTTTTCATGAGCAAATCAAATCCCGGCGGTAATGTGGATTTATGTAAAACACAGACGTGCATCACTGCATACGAGTGTGAGACTGGAATCAATCAGTCGTTATAAACACACGTTACATAAGCAGAAGTGGACGTGCATATTAATGTGATACTCCACTAATACAGTCACAACCTCCATTAATCATCACTGAATATCAGAGACGCTTTAATATATCATCTGTGCATCTTATGATTAATCATCATTACACACAGGCTTTATTCATACATTCCTTCATCTCTTCTCTTCTTATAATGTGTTGAATGTTTGTTTATATCAGGGGTTTTGCACATTCAGCCCAGTTTTGACACTTTTCATATTGTTAATGTATATTAATATTTCACACAGATCAATGATAAACAAATTTTACAAAAAGTACAGTTATGATATTGTGATAGTAACATATCTATATATCTATCATCTATCCATCCATCCATCTATTCATCCATCCGTCCGTCCGTCCGTCCATCCATCCATCCATCCATCCAACTATTCATCCATCCATCCATCCATCCATCCATCCATCCATCCATCCATCCATCCATCTATTCATCCATCCATCCATCCATCCATCTATTCATCCATCCATCCATCCATCCATCTATTCATCCATCCATCCATCTATCTATTCATCCATCAATCCATCCATCCATGCATCCATCCATCTATCTATTCATCCATCCATCCATCTATCTATTCATCCATCCATCCATCCATCTATTCATCCATCCATCATCCATCCATCCATCCATCCATTCATCCATCCATCCATCCATCCATCCATCCATCCATCCATCCGTCCATCCATCCATCTATCTATTCATCCATCCATCATCCATCTATCTATTCATCCATCCATCATCTATCCATCCATCCATCCATCTATTCATCCATCCATCCATCCGTCCATCCATCCATCCATCCATCCATCCATCCATCCATCCATCCATCCATCCATCCATCCATCTATCTATCTATTCATCCATCCATCCATCCATCTATTCATCCATCCATCCATCCATCCATCCATCCATCTATCTATCTATTCATCCATCCATCATCCATCCATCCATCCATCCATCCATCTATTCATCCATCTATTCATCCATCCATCCATCCGTCCATCCATCCATCTATCTATCTATTCATCCATCCATCTATCCATTCATCAATCTATCTATCTATCTATTCATCCATCCATCATCCATCCATCCATCCATCCATCTATCTATTCATCAATCCATTCATAATACAATAAAGGTAATGTACTGTACTCCGCCTGTACTGTATAGAGCGCAGTAGAAGTAAGGCGGCTGGACTCACCAGTAGTCGTACGTGTCGTCCCAGTTGTCGAAGTGAACGAGGAATCTGTTGTCCACGATGTCGGCGACGCTGGCCACACACACCAGACACGGGTTCTTGCGGTCCACCGCCTCCAGCTTCATGCCCACCTCAAACCCGGAGGCGCTCGCAGTCTGTGTGGAGAGAAACCCTTCATGAGAACATCTGGAGAACATCTCGATCTGATCTGACAATCACGTGGAAACACCAATCAAACTCCAGCCGGTGATTCCTGCGGAGGAGAAGGTGTCTGGTGGACTTACGCTGGTCTGGGATCTGAAGAGGGTCTTTGGAGCCGCTTGAGCGTTACAGGACTGGAGATACTTCTCCCAGTCAAACTCAGTCGGCTTGTAACCTGACAGAGAGAGACAACAATGGATTAATTAAACAAGCACTCAATTAACATCTATCTATCTATCTATCTATCTATCTATCTATCTATCTATCTATCTATCCAGGAGTTACTAAAGGTAGAGCAACAGGCACATGACGTGTTGAGAATAAACATCTCAGCCGGTGTGTTCAGGATGATGATGGAGATCTGACTCTAAACGAACCTTTGGGTGGATGAAGCTTGCGTCCCGTGGACTCGCACCATCCGACCGGCTTGATGTCAGGAGAGTCGGCGTTTACCCAGAAGTCATAGCACTCCGAGTACCCGTCGATACGGAGATGCAGGCGGAAGCCAATCACCTTCAACAACAAGCATCAGCAAATCAGCAGGAGTCTCAACTGACCCAAAAACAAGCATATATTGGGCAAAACGGTCAATTAAAATTCAATGCCATTTTTATGTATATTTCTGCATTGTTTTATGCATTTATGAATCTGGCAGACGCTTTATTTCAAATCGACTTGCATTCAAGGTATAAATTCACTGCCAATCAAATCAATCACCGTAGCGTCAAAAGTGCAGGTACGTCTTTTTACTCTGAACATCAACCAAAGTGAATCTAAATATTGTGCAAAAATGCATCCATTAACATTCATTCCTACATCACTTCTCATCTACAGTATTCTGACGTCACATGCAAATATCTAAACAACACATTTGCTGTAATACTTCCGTATAAGAAAGAGTGAAAATATAGAAAGCAAGTTTTTTTTTTCAGCACAAATATCTAAACATTTTTAAAGTCCCCCTGTGGTGAAAATCCAACTTTTAATGTTGTTTATGTGTCTATGTGGTGTTTTTAATCTGCTTTAAGACAAACCATGTGTAAATTCATAAGTCGACTCCATTGCTGAGTATTTCCTCCTTAAAACTGCAGTGAACCAAAGACAGTCTCAAAAACACGCTTTGAAATCGCTGGTGTTTCTGACGTCACAAACTACCTTGTAACCAATCAGATCAACGTGTGATCGTCAACCAGTGGATCTCTGAGCTGAGGGAGTGAGTGGAGGCGGGGCTCATTTGCATATTAATAGAACCGCGAATACTAAATTAGGCAAGGGTGTCGAGTTACATTCAAGATATTATACAAGCATATATTGCATGAAGCATGACATTTTTTTTCAACCAATAACTTCAGTCAGCGGACCGGTCCTCATTGTGCTCTCCCATTCGCTGATCATTGTAGCCAATCACAGACATATGTGGTGAGCTCGTGAACACAATGGCCAATCAGAGGTGTTTATGATTCCGCTCAACAGCGCTCAAAGACTTGGTACCGAAGTCAAAACATTTAACAACACTGGTATTAAAGTGAGTGTCTCTGACCTCGGCCACTGACAGCACACAGAACATGGACGGATGCAGCGGGTCGATCCCTTCCAGCCTCATCCCGACCTTAAATCCGTTCCTGCAGTTCGGGAACGCCTGGAACTAGAAGAGCACAAACCACAGAGTTCAAAGACATGAAGGAGCCGATGCTTCAGAGCCTCTGAACGTCTGTGTTCCAGTTCAGGACAGACCAGGACACCAGCGCTTTATGAGCTCACACACTGCTTCCCACCACACACACACACACACACACACACACACACACACACACACACACACACACACACACAATCAAACAAACTCACTCACTAACTCATACACACACACACACACACAAACACTCACTCACTCACACACTCACTCACTCACTCACACTCACTCTCACACTCACTCACACACTCACACACTCACTCACACACTCACTCACACACTCACACACACACACACACTCTTCTGTGGCAGAAACAAGCTTCCATAGAAACCAAATCACAGCCAGCCTCATATTTTTATCACGTTATAAAGTGAAAGCATTTACACAATATGGGGTTTCATGTAATATTTATCCTCCATTATAATCTAGTCTAGAGAAAACAGCGATAACATTTCTGCATTTGGCAGATGCTTTTATCCATTCAAGGTTTAAGTTTCAGTTTATGCGAATCAAACCAGTAACTTCAGCATCATGAGTGCAGGTCAGAGGTCAGGAAATATGATCTAACGATCGGTCAAACATCTGGAAGAGTTGATTCTTAGTATATTGAGTCGTCGTTTCATTTTCGTAGTTTTTTTGTTTCTGATTTAAATGGTTTATTAATGAAAAAGCATGTCTAATTATCATCATCATCATCATCATCAGTTGTACCTCAGTGAAGAGCTCCAGAGGCGCTGCTTCGGCTCTCTCGTCCTCCAGATACTGATCCCAGGACCACGGCTTCTTCTTCCCACTCGCTGCTGACACACACACACACACACACACACACGCACACACACGCACACTCAATTATTCAAAACATACAATACAACAAACATCAATGCTGTCAGAGAGTTATAGATGGAGTGCACTAGCAATAACACTCGCTTCCGGAAGTAAAAACACTTCATTTTCTCCACAGGGAAACAGATCTTTAACGAAGACAGCCTCACTGTGAGCGACGAGGTTGTTACTCGATGGGTTTTGCTTCTGTTGAAGCCGTCAGCCCACATTATTTCAACTCATGTAATGAAAAAATCATCGGAATTTGTGCTGAAAAACTACATTACCCATGATGCTGTGCAGAAAATTCCACCAATTAGAGAGTCGAAACAAGCAAAACATGGCAAAAGAATGAATGACGTAATCGAGTCGGTCTCAGAATATTTAAATATATGTATATAGATGCATATTTTGCAATAAAATATATTGTTTTGAATATAGGCCTATATAATCAACACGTTTAAATGAATAGTTGTATATTTCGCCATGCTTCATGGGATTGTAGTTCTTTCTTTTTTGCTTCAAATCAAAGTTTGTAATGTTGTGATTCTCCTCATAGCTGGTTTATGACTTTTTTAAAAATCCCTATGGAAAAATGAATGGAAAAAATACTTCTGGAACAAACGCCACTGAAAAAGTGTGCGGGAACTAAAGCGCTTGTATTAATATGACTATTTCAGATACGGAATTCATTTTTACCTTGTGAAGTGGAAACTTTATTCTTCATCTTGGTGGCGTCGTCTTTCGGTCGCTCCTGAGGAGGAAGAAGAAAGTCTCGTCACTGATTCGCTGGAGGTCAGAGGTCAGAGGTCAGAGGTCACGGTACTCACACGCAGGCTGTACTCTTCCGATACGCTTCTGGGGTTCAAACTCGGTTTCTTTCTCTTGCGATCGTCGCTCTGCATCATTAGAGATCGACTCTACGGACACAAACAACCCTCGTCATCAGAGCATTAGACTCAGTGTCTTCTGCTGCGTACGTTTCATCAAAAATACAGTAAAAACAGTGAAATATTATAATGTAAATCAGCTGTTTTCTATGTGAATATAGAGTAAAGTGTAATTTATTCCTGTGATCAAAGCTGAATTTTCAGCATCATTACTCCAGTCTTCAGTGTCACATGATCCTTCACAAATCATTATCATACATTTACTGTATGCATTTAATTGCATTAAAGCTGTGCATGTTATCACTTCATTTTTCAAACAATTTGAAACCATATTTAAACCACATAACTATAATTTATTAATTATTATTACTAGTATTATCAAATAAATTAAACAAAATAAGAACAATTACTACAGTAATTTAAAATTAAGTAATAGAGTATTTAAATTATATATATACACTCACCTAAAGGATTATTAGGAACACCATACTAATACTGTGTTTGACCCCCTTTCGCCTTCAGAACTGCCTTAATTCTACGTGGCATTGATTCATCAAGGTGCTGAAAGCATTCTTTAGAAATGTTGGCCCATATTGATAGGATAGCATCTTGCAGTTGATGGAGATTTGTGGGATGCACATCCAGGGCACGAAGCTCCCGTTCCACCACATCCCAAAGATGCTCTATTGGGTTGAGATCTGGTGACTGTGGGGGCCATTTTAGTACAGTGAACTCATTGTCATGTTCAAGAAACCAATTTGAAATGATTCGAGCTTTGTGACATGGTGCATTATCCTGCTGGAAGTAGCCATCAGAGGATGGGTACATGGTGGTCATAAAGGGATGGACATGGTCAGAAACAATGCTCAGGTAGGCCGTGGCATTTAAACGATGCCCAATTGGCACTAAGGGGCCTAAAGTGTGCCAAGAAAACAACATGGTTATTTCAGTCAAAGTTGCTCTTCTATCAGCTTGAATCAGTCGGCCCATTCTCCTCTGACCTCTAGCATCAACAAGGCATTTTCGCCCACAGGACTGCCGCATACTGGATGTTTTTCCCTTTTCACACCATTCTTTGTAAACCCTAGAAATGGTTGTGCGTGAAAATCCCAGTAACTGAGCAGATTGTGAAATACTCAGACCGGCCCGTCTGGCACCAACAACCATGCCATGCTCAAAATTGCTTAAATCACCTTTCTTTCCCATTCTGACATTCAGTTTGGAGTTCAGGAGATTGTCTTGACCAGGACCACACCCCTAAATGCATTGAAGCAACTGCCATGTGATTGGTTGATTAGATAATTGCATTAATGAGAAATTGAACAGGTGTTCCTAATAATCCTTTAGGTGAGTGTATATATATTGATTTTTTTTTTTCAGTACATCTACTAATTTTTATGTCTTAATTTTCTTATTTTCAAACATTAAACCGTAGACCATTTGTGTCAGAAAACAGCAGGGAGTTTCTTGTGTTGACAACAAATGCATAAACATATTAAATGTAAACATTTATATAAATGTATTGTATTACAACCTAAAAACACTTTGTGCATATATTTACTTAAATAAATCCCAGCCTTTTTGATTTGATAATTGCACAAAGCCATGTCATGACTTTAGTTTCACATTTTGACCCGTGTCTAGAGACGCGAGTAAATAAACATGATGAATGTGATGAATCTGTTCATATTTCATAACACATATAAAGTTCCAGCATCATCATGAGTCCATTATAAATAAACTGACCGGCTGATATCCGGTCAGGGTTTCATCCCGCAAGCGTCCGACTCAAACACATGCTTCATCTGTCCATGACCAGAGCACACATTCACAGGACCTGAAAGAGACCATCAACATCAGATTACTGCCGTTTCACAGACTCATCCATCAGAACGAATGAAACAGACGCGTGTGGAAATGATTCTGACATCCGTGGAAATAAAACCTCCATCAAACATGAACAAAACTTCCACTGCCATCCAATAATCACAATAATCTTTAATACTTCTGATGTCAAACAGTCTCAGTTTTCAAATTCTGTCTGTTTTATAATGTGTTTGTGTCTCTTTAATACGGCGACTCGTGAACCGATCATCTCAGATAAATATCAATGAACATCAGAAGGAATGTTGAAAGATTCAGAACAACTTCCTGAAGTGAATCATGTCTCATGAAATCAGTGTTTCAACCACAGAAAGATATCAGTGAAACAGCTGGAGAACAATAATGCCACGTCACATTTAAAGCCATTCAGTGACCATAACCTCCATAGTCAGCTAGAAAAATAACTTGAGAAAGGAGCGTTATGATACATTTACATATTCATATTTTCACTTTTCCTGTTCTTCAACATTTAAAGTATGTTTGAATAAATCCGACATGTAAACAAGTGTTTATGACAGCCAAAATGAGAAGCATAATTATGTGATTAAAAAGTTATTAATTTAACATTATTATTAATTTAAAAACTACCTTTGTTAATTTTAATCTGACAGAGAGATTTCTGTCCTTGAGAAAAAACACTGTACCTGATATCCCTCCAAAGGAATCGACACTGAATCAGATTAAATCAGAACTGAATCGAATCGCAAGCTTGTGAATCGAAATCAAACTGAACCGTGAAACACAGCCTGACTGAAGACTAAAGACTAAAGACTAAAGACTGAAGACTGAAGACTAAAGACTAAAGACTGAAGACTGAAGATTGAAGATTGAAGATTGAAGACTGAAGACTGAAGACTGAAGACTGAAGACTGAAGACTGAAGACTGAAGATTGAAGATTGAAGACTGAAGACTGAAGACTGAAGATTGAAGATTGAAGACTAAAGACTGAAGACTGAAGACTGAAGACTGAAGATTGAAGATTGAAGACTGAAGACTGAAGACTGAAGACTGAAGATTGAAGACTGAAGACTGAAGATTGAAGACTGAAGACTGAAGACTGAAGATTGAAGACTGAAGACTAAAGACTAAAGACTAAAGACTCCAAGCATAAATACGCAATATGACTATTCAAATATTATTATAAAATGTTGGCAAAGGGTGAAGAAGTAAGTTTTTCCATTTGACCTCTACTGTATTCCTCTTTGCTCACTGTAACGCTTGTTTCTGAGGTCAGTCTGTCAGATGATGATGATGATGTCCACATGACGGTTATTTCCTGCAGAAACTCCAATCACTAAAACTCTAGCTAAAATGAAAAGAGAAGTAATTCCACTGTAAAAGGAGTGTGTGTGTCGCAGAGAGAAACATGAATTATTCAGTGTGTTTCTGCACAAAAACACAAAGCAGCATTAAAAAATAAATAACCAATAAATAAACCAGTAAAGAGCCATGAAGCTGGAGCTGACATCAGCATAAGACCAGAGACTCAATTCATCTCAATATTCAACTAACACACTCAAATAAACTCTTCAAAAACGATTTTGTTCATTGAAATAGAGCATAAAAATAAAATTAAATATTACTTGACAAACTTAAACTAAATGAAAATTAGAAATGTTGCTTTGACAATAAACTGAAATAAGTTTAAATTGAAGCACTAAAATTATTAAATGGAGATAAATAAAAATAAAATAGAAATAAAAATAAATTAAACCTTTAAAAAAAATAATAATAAAAAAACTAATAAAAATAACAAAAAACTTTTTTTTTAACAAAAATGACAAAAAAATTAAACTGAAATTATAATGAAAACTAAAAAACTAAAAGCTAAATATTAAGACTGAGCTGCATGATTCTGGAAGCTGAAAATCATGATTTTGTTTCAAACAGAGAAAAAGCATGGAAGTTCCTCGAGGTTCTGACTAAATGTTAATTGCTGCCATCTTTAAAATGTTAAATTAATTTTAATGAATTATATTTTTTTTTAAAATGATTCAATGACTCACTCATAAATGCTCGTTTCATTACTGGATGAATCAGCGTTTCTGAACGAATCTCTTGAATGAATGATTCAATGAAAAATATTAAATTCTGACATCAGTGTTTATATCTGAACTATAAACTTCTGTGATGATCTGAATTATTGTAGCACATAAATGATGATATTGTGTGCTGAAAAGCGGCTCTGTGGATCAGAACACGGATCTGACAGTTTATGGACAGAGACGAATCACTTTCATTTAGGAATAAGATCGAGTGTTTGAATCAAGATTGTGTTCTTTTAACGATTAATCACATCTAACTTCTCTTCTGAATCTCAGTTTCGTCCGCATGGAAACACTGAGCAACATCTTTTCCCAGAATGTGATATAGCAGAATCTCCCAGCATGCTTCACTCTCGCAGGCCTTCAGGAACACAAGCGTGGACGTCAGCAGAACTCGCTGATATTTCTGTCACACACAAACTACGCTTTTCTTTCCTCCAATTGAAATCACAAACAATGGAAATATTGTGGAGTGAATCCGTCATTCTCTGCGCTTTCATCCTTCAGACGCTCACACACACACACACACACAGATCCGAGCGAACAGTTCACTCAGACATCATCAGTCCAGTCGGAGTTTCTTTCTTCTCTGGAAAGGAGAAGTTCTGAAGCACGAGCTGGAAGAGGGACTGAAGTGTTCAAGATCCAAAAGCCCCATCAAGCATCACAACAAATGACTCATTTACGAGAACTCAAGTCATGTGACTCTTTAGAGTCAGTTCGTCTGATTTATGAACGAATCAATCTTTGGATTCAGATCTTTTTGAGTTGGTTGATTCGCTTCTCAAAACCAGTTCAACTCACTGTTTAGTGAACTCTTCTGCTTTAAATATAGACATGCACTGCTGTTATGAATCTTTCTTTACAATATCTCCACAGAAGAAAGGTTTGGATGAGAGTTTTGAACCTCTTAATGAAGGTTTCATGATTTGAACACGAGGTCAGAGGAAAACTCCTGTGATTTGAGTCTCGTCGACAGAGACATTCAGAGAGGATTAATATTCACTAAAGCACGTGCAGAACTATTTAAACACACGATTAAACGTAATAAACACACTAAACGTCTGACGAGGAAGAGAAGATAAGCTCTCATGATGAAGTGAAGAAAAACATTTCAAATACATGAAGCAAAGCTCAAACCACAGATCACACAGATCTCTATCAGACATCAAACATGCGATCGCTCCAGCTTTATGAAGCGCTGAAACAAGAGCAGACACGTGAATCTCGGCTCATATCTGTTCATATCCACTGTTCATATCCACTGTTCATATCCACTGTTCATATCCACTGTTCATATCTGTTCATATCTGTTCATATCCACTGTTCATATCTGTTCATATCCACTGTTCATATCCACTGTTCATATCCACTGTTCATATCCACTGTTCATATCTGTTCATATCTGTTCATATCTGTTCATATCCACTGTTCATATCCACTGTTCATATCTGTTCATATCTGTTCATATCTGTTCATATCTACTGTTCATATCTGTTCATATCCACTGTTCATATCCACTGTTCATATCCACTGTTCATATCCACTGTTCATATCTACTGTTCATATCTGTTCATATACACTGTTCATATCCACTGTTCATATCCACTGTTCATATCTGTTCATATCTACTGTTCATATCCACTGTTCATATCCACTGTTCATATCTGTTCATATCTGTTCATATCCACTGTTCATATCTGTTCATATCTACTGTTCATATCTGTTCATATCCACTGTTCATATCCACTGTTCATATCCACTGTTCATATCCACTGTTCATATCCACTGTTCATATCTGTTCATATCTACTGTTCATATCTGTTCATATCTACTGTTCATATCTGT
>CM040840.1:28718522-28731022 GCA_022828995.1 Vimba vimba
GCAGGAAAATGGCGACTTCACCACACAAACAAGTAAACACATGTGATGACAGGCACACACACACACACACACACACACACACAAACACAAACACACAAACACACACACTGAGAGAGAATCAGATGAGAGTTACAATGTAACAATCGCGCGCGCGTCATCAGATGACGGGAAACACAGTAACACACACCGAACACACACGAGCGATACGTGTTCATCTGGACTGCCTTTAACCAGCAAAAACACACAGATTAGCCGAACAGCATTAACACAAACACACACACACACGACTGCAGCTGCGCCGGAACGACACACACATCACAGTCCTGAACGACACAATCTCACACCTGTGAAGCAGATTAAACACAGGAACACACACACTGCCAAATATTAATGAATATTTCTCACCAGCACGAGCCTGAATCCGCGAGCCTGACGCGCTGACAGCAGTGTGGAGTGCGCATGCGCAGAGCCCTCTGCTGGAGAGGAGACAGGTGTCACTCTCAGACATCAACCACATGACCAATCTCTGTTATTCATGCTTTCAATATCAATAAACTACACTTGGAATATTCTGAACCGAAACGGATGGATGATGAAGTCTCTGAACCAAACACAATCGAGCACAGCTTGTATATATTTGCTTCATTTTTCTAAATGCCAATCATTTGTTAACAAACAAGTTTTCATTACTCCAATGAGTTCATTGTTTCTGCATTAAATTATTACATTGTTTGAATTTATACATTTTTCGCTAACTGTGATTTTGTATATGTAGATTTCTGAAATACATAACTTAGACAGTTTCCTCTGATATCAGATCACTGTAAACTGTAATGTGGACTCGTGCTTTTGAAATGATGTGTTGTGAAAAGCGCTACACTAATAAACGTGAATTGAATTTAATATTTGCCACAAACTACATGTTTTTCTCTCTGAAACGGAGAACTTTCTTAATAATAACAACAGTAATAACAATTTATTATAATGCTTCTTCATAAATCTTATTATTCTGAATCATTTTATTAGCAATAAGAATAAATTGTTAAACAGTTGAGGGAACTATTAATGCATAAACATGCAGACATTCATTATATCATTTTTATTACTTATCTTTTCTATTATCTGCAAGGGAAACATTACTAATCAATAAAACACTTACAGATGTTATTGAGTCATTTCAAACTCAGAGTTATAAACCATCATAAATATCTTTATGTTTCTGGCAGATTCTCCATGAAGATATTATATTATATTATATTATATTATATTATATTATATTATATTATATTATATTATATTATATTATATTATATTATATTATATTACACATTATATTACACATTATATTACATTGCATTATTTTCTATTAAATTGTATGATATTATATTAAATTATATGAAATAATATTATATTATATTTTCTATTATGTGACATTATATTAAATTGCATTATATTTTATTATAATACATTATATTATATTACACATTATATTACATTGCATTATTTTCTATTACATTATTTTCTATTAAATTGTATGATATTATATTAAATTATATTATATTATATTATATTATATTATATTATATTATATTATATTATATTATATTATATTATATTATTGTGTGGGTTCATCATGACTCCAGTAGAGGACAGTAGAGTCCCAGATCTGATCCTGAAGTGTGTTACAGTAATGTTGTGTTCACACTTCACACTGCTGTACATGAGCTGCTCATTTATTTATTTTGTTTGTTTATTAGAAGCGTATGGATTAGTATGAGCTCATCTGATAGCAATATCTTAATGCACAGACAGTCATGAGCCATTCTCTCAGTCACTGGCAGTAATGATTCTCATCCAGATCATAATTCATCTGCAGCAGCCTATCTTTTAATTTAACCCAATGGTTGGGTTTGTCCATATTTGTATATTATTGTAATATTGTAATATTCCAGCAGCAGAGATCTGAGCAGTGGGTCAAGGGTTAAACCGAGCACACTCGTTCTGATGATGACGAGTGCAGTGGCTAAAACTGGATATTAAACAGTAAAGACATTCCTGTATTTGAAGTTGACATGTCATTCATCAGGATCAGATACTGTGAGGTCAGAGGTCAGTGTTTGGAAATCTGCACATGCCTGAGACACACATCAGATCTCCGAGTAAACCAGCTCAGAGATTGTGTTGTTGACTCACTGTGTGTGTGTGTGTGTGTGTGTGTGTGTTTTATAACACCCATAAACATTCCTTCACACAGCGTAAAACACGTAGAACACACTTCCTGTACGAGGATCTGGACGTGTGTCTCGTGCTTCACATTCTCGGCCTCTTTCATGACGGGGAAGTTCAGGAACTTCACTTGATGCAAAATAAACATTCATTGTGTGAACATGACGAACACAGACTGTAAAAATGAAACTAAAACTAAATCAATAAACAAATAATTAATAAACATTATTTGAAATATAGAGATTGTTAGTAAGGCAATATTTCTTTAAATTGAAGTCCTAAAATAATGAAAACTAAATACATTAGAACTAAAACTAGATGCAGTTTCTGTAACTTGATGCAAAATCCTCCTGATTCTGGGAAACACGGAGCCGATTCCCAAACTCCCACATTCTACAAGATCTGAGAGTTTGATCTGCATCGCATTCATCAAATATCTGTTCACAAACACTCACAACAAAACCTGAACGCACTGCAGAGTAAGAGAGACGTGTGTGTGAGGCGTTGCGTTATCTCCCGCAGGAATGAAGGATCAGGGGTCGGAATATCTCGGAACATTCCTGAATCCTGTGTTGATTTCTGTTGTCTTACACTCCTGAGCAAACGCCAGTGTTCTCAATCTCAAACAGCAGCGCTCGCAACGGCAGGGTCATGGGTTCGATTCCCACACTGAAAAAAATGCTTTGCTTTCCAAATAACAAAAAAATTCTTAAATCAAGATGCATTTACTAGATGAGTAAAATGCCATAAGATATTGTGTGTTGTTTTCCGGTGGAATAAATCAAAATGAAGTGAGTTTTTGCTTAAAACAAGCAGAATGATCTGCCAGTGCTGTCAGAAAAATAATGTTCATTCAAACAGAAACAAGATTATTTTTCTGACCCCATTGAAAGATCATTCTGCTTGTTTTAAGCAAAAACTCACTTCATTTTGATTTATTTCCCAAGAAAACAAAACATAATATCTAATGGCATTTTACTCATCTAGTAAATGCATCTCGAACAAAAGAAAAATACTAAGTAAGGAAAGCATCTCTGCAGTGCAGCGGATGCATGAATCAGTCACATGTGTAGCTTGAATGCAATGCAAGTCATTGTGGAAAAAAGCAAAGCATTTTTCCAAGAAGACGTAATTTTACTTCTGTGCCAACAGATGCCATCCTGCACATCTCATAAATAATGCATATGATCCTGCTAATGCCCCCCCCCCCCCACACACACACACACCAGCCTGTGATATATTATATTTCATCATTGGTTTCAGTCCTGTATGGCGTTATGCTGTGGGTCAGCACACACTCTAAAAAACACTGGGTTAAAAACAACTCAATTTGGGTTGTTTCAACCCAAGGGCTGGGTAAATATACGACAGAACACATGTTAGGTTCATTTTTACTATAGTACTAGCTTTTTAATTTTTTTTTTACTTTGTACATGAATTCATGCTTTTACCAAAGACGCGCACCAATTTGACGGAGCTGCACTGCTCTCTCCTGAAGAGATCGCAAAAAGCCCACGATAAATAACTCAAACACTGGGTTGTTACGTCTGACCCAGGATCTGTGTTACACAAAAACTACGCAAACACTGGGTTGTTACGTCTGACTCAGGATCTGGGTTACACAAAAACTACCCAAACACTGGGTTGTTACGTCTGACCCAGGATCTGGGTAACACAAAAACTACCCAAACACTGGGTTGTTACGCCTGACTCAGGATCTGAGTAACACAAAAACTACCCAAACACTGGGTTGTTACGCCTGACTCAGGATCTGGGTTACACAAAAACTACCCAAACACTGGGTTGTTACGCCTGACTCAGGATCTGGGTAACACAAAAACTACCCAAACACTGGGTTGTTACGCCTGACTCAGGATCTGAGTAACACAAAAACTACACAAACACTGGGTTGTTACGCCTGACTCAGGATCTGGGTTACACAAAAACTACCCAAACACTGGGTTGTTACGTCTGACCCAGGATCTGAGTAACACAAAAACTACTCAAACACTGGGTTGTTACGCCTGACTCAGGATCTGAGTAACACAAAAACTACTCAAACACTGGGTTGTTACGCCTGACTCAGGATCTGGGTTACACAAAAACTACTCAAACACTGGGTTGTTACGTCTGACCCAGGATCTGGGTAACACAAAAACTACTCAAACACTGGGTTGTTACGCCTGACTCAGGATCTGAGTAACACAAAAACTACACAAACACTGGGTTGTTACGCCTGACCCAGGATCTGAGTAACACAAAAACTACTCAAACACTGGGTTGTTACGTCTGACCCAGGATCTGAGTAACACAAAAACTACTCAAACACTGGGTTGTTACGCCTGACTCAGGATCTGGGTTACACAAAAACTACCCAAACACTGGGTTGTTACGCCTGACCCAGGATCTGAGTAACACAAAAACTACTCAAACACTGGGTTGTTACGTCTGACCCAGGATCTGAGTAACACAAAAACTACTCAAACACTGGGTTGTTACGCCTGACTCAGGATCTGGGTTACACAAAAACTACCCAAACACTGGGTTGTTACGCCTGACTCAGGATCTGAGTAACACAAAAACTACTCAAACACTGGGTTGTTACGTCTGACCCAGGATCTGAGTAACACAAAAACTACACAAACACTGGGTTGTTACGCCTGACCCAGGATCTGAGTAACACAAAAACTACTCAAACACTGGGTTGTTACGTCTGACCCAGGATCTGAGTAACACAAAAACTACTCAAACACTGGGTTGTTACGCCTGACTCAGGATCTGGGTTACACAAAAACTACCCAAACACTGGGTTGTTACGCCTGACCCAGGATCTGAGTAACACAAAAACTACTCAAACACTGGGTTGTTACGCCTGACTCAGGATCTGGGTAACACAAAAACTACTCAAACACTGGGTTGTTACGCCTGACCCAGGATCTGAGTAACACAAAAACTACTCAAACACTGGGTTGTTACGCCTGACCCAGGATCTGGGTTACACAAAAACTACCCAAACACTGGGTTGTTACGCCTGACTCAGGATCTGGGTAACACAAAAACTACCCAAACACTGGGTTGTTACGCCTGACCCAGGATCTGGGTAACACAAAAACTACCCAAACACTGGGTTGTTACGCCTGACCCAGGATCTGAGTAACACAAAAACTACTCAAACACTGGGTTGTTACGCCTGACCCAGGATCTGAGTAACACAAAAACTACTCAAACACTGGGTTGTTACGCCTGACCCAGGATCTGGGTTACACAAAAACTACCCAAACACTGGGTTGTTACGCCTGACCCAGGATCTGAGTAACACAAAAACTACTCAAACACTGGGTTGTTACGCCTGACCCAGGATCTGGGTTACACAAAAACTACCCAAACACTGGGTTGTTACGTCTGACCCAGGATCTGAGTAACACAAAAACTACTCAAACACTGGGTTGTTACGTCTGACCAAGGATCTGGGTTACACAAAAACTACCCAAACACTGGGTTGTTACGTCTGACCCAGGATCTGAGTAACACAAAAACTACCCAAACACTGGGTTGTTACGTCTGACCCAGGATCTGAGTAACACAAAAACTACTCAAACACTGGGTTGTTACGCCTGACCCAGGATCTGGGTTACACAAAAACTACCCAAACACTGGGTTGTTACGCCTGACCCAGGATCTGAGTAACACAAAAACTACTCAAACACTGGGTTGTTACGTCTGACCAAGGATCTGGGTAACACAAAAACTACTCAAACACTGGGTTGTTACGCCTGACTCAGGATCTGGGTTACACAAAAACTACTCAAACACTGGGTTGTTACGCCTGACCCAGGATCTGAGTAACACAAAAACTACTCAAACACTGGGTTGTTACGTCTGACCCAGGATCTGGGTAACACAAAAACTACTCAAACACTGGGTTGTTACGTCTGACCCAGGATCTGGGTTACACAAAAACTACTCAAACACTGGGTTGTTACGTCTGACCCAGGATCTGGGTAACACAAAAACTACCCAAACACTGGGTTGTTACGTCTGACCCAGGATCTGGGTAACACAAAAATTACCCAAACACTGGGTTGTTACGCCTGACCCAGGATCTGGGTAACACAAAAACTACCCAAACACTGGGTTGTTACGTCTGACCCAGGATCTGGGTAACACAAAAACTACCCAAACACTGGGTTGTTACGCCTGACCCAGGATCTGAGTAACACAAAAACTACTCAAACACTGGGTTGTTACGTCTGACCAAGGATCTGGGTAACACAAAAACTACTCAAACACTGGGTTGTTACGCCTGACCCAGGATCTGGGTTACACAAAAACTACCCAAACACTGGGTTGTTACGCCTGACCCAGGATCTGAGTAACACAAAAACTACTCAAACACTGGGTTGTTACGTCTGACCAAGGATCTGGGTAACACAAAAACTACTCAAACACTGGGTTGTTACGTCTGACCCAGGATCTGGGTTACACAAAAACTACCCAAACACTGGGTTGTTACGCCTGACCCAGGATCTGAGTAACACAAAAACTACTCAAACACTGGGTTGTTACGTCTGACCAAGGATCTGGGTAACACAAAAACTACCCAAACACTGGGTTGTTACGCCTGACTCAGGATCTGGGTAACACAAAAACTACTCAAACACTGGGTTGTTACGCCTGACCCAGGATCTGAGTAACACAAAAACTACTCAAACACTGGGTTGTTACGTCTGACCAAGGATCTGGGTAACACAAAAACTACCCAAACACTGGGTTGTTACGTCTGACCCAGGATCTGAGTAACACAAAAACTACCCAAACACTGGGTTGTTACGTCTGACCCAGGATCTGGGTTACACAAAAACTACACAAACACTGGGTTGTTACGTCTGACCAAGGATCTGGGTAACACAAAAACTACTCAAACACTGGGTTGTTACGTCTGACCAAGGATCTGGGTAACACAAAAACTACCCAAACACTGGGTTGTTACGTCTGACCCAGGATCTGAGTAACACAAAAACTACCCAAACACTGGGTTGTTACGTCTGACCCAGGATCTGAGTAACACAAAAACTACTCAAACACTGGGTTGTTACGTCTGACCAAGGATCTGGGTAACACAAAAACTACTCAAACACTGGGTTGTTACGTCTGACCCAGGATCTGGGTTACACAAAAACTACTCAAACACTGGGTTGTTACGTCTGACCCAGGATCTGGGTAACACAAAAACTACCCAAACACTGGGTTGTTACGTCTGACTCAGGATCTGGGTTACACAAAAACTACCCAAACACTGGGTTGTTACGTCTGACCCAGGATCTGGGTAACACAAAAACTACTCAAACACTGGGTTGTTACGTCTGACCCAGGATCTGGGTTACACAAAAACTACTCAAACACTGGGTTGTTACGTCTGACCCAGGATCTGGGTAACACAAAAACTACCCAAACACTGGGTTGTTACGTCTGACTCAGGATCTGGGTTACACAAAAACTACCCAAACACTGGGTTGTTACGTCTGACCCAGGATCTGGGTAACACAAAAACTACCCAAACACTGGGTTGTTACGTCTGACCCAGGATCTGGGTTACACAAAAACTACTCAAACACTGGGTTGTTACGTCTGACCCAGGATCTGGGTAACACAAAAACTACCCAAACACTGGGTTGTTACGTCTGACCCAGGATCTGGGTTACACAAAAACTACCCAAACACTGGGTTGTTACGTCTGACCCAGGATCTGGGTAACACAAAAACTACCCAAACACTGGGTTGTTACGTCTGACCCAGGATCTGGGTTACACAAAAACTACTCAAACACTGGGTTGTTACGTCTGACCCAGGATCTGGGTAACACAAAAACTACCCAAACACTGGGTTGTTACGTCTGACCCAGGATCTGGGTAACACAAAAATTACCCAAACACTGGGTTGTTACGTCTGACTCAGGATCTGGGTTACACAAAAACTACCCAAACACTGGGTTGTTACGTCTGACCCAGGATCTGCGTAACACAAAAACTACCCAAACACTGGGTTGTTACGTCTGACCCAGGATCTGGGTTACACAAAAACTACTCAAACACTGGGTTGTTACGTCTGACCCAGGATCTGGGTAACACAAAAACTACCCAAACACTGGGTTGTTACGCCTGACTCAGGATCTGGGTAACACAAAAACTACCCAAACACTGGGTTGTTACGTCTGACCCAGGATCTGGGTAACACAAAAACTACTCAAACACTGGGTTGTTACGTCTGACCCAGGATCTGGGTTACACAAAAACTACTCAAACACTGGGTTGTTACGTCTGACCCAGGATCTGGGTAACACAAAAACTACCCAAACACTGGGTTGTTACGTCTGACCCAGGATCTGGGTTACACAAAAACTACTCAAACACTGGGTTGTTACGTCTGACCCAGGATCTGGGTAACACAAAAACTACCCAAACACTGGGTTGTTACGTCTGACCCAGGATCTGGGTTACACAAAAACTACCCAAACACTGGGTTGTTACGTCTGACCCAGGATCTGGGTAACACAAAAACTACCCAAACACTGGGTTGTTACGTCTGACCCAGGATCTGGGTTACACAAAAACTACTCAAACACTGGGTTGTTACGTCTGACCCAGGATCTGGGTAACACAAAAACTACCCAAACACTGGGTTGTTACGTCTGACCCAGGATCTGGGTAACACAAAAATTACCCAAACACTGGGTTGTTACGTCTGACTCAGGATCTGGGTTACACAAAAACTACCCAAACACTGGGTTGTTACGTCTGACCCAGGATCTGGGTAACACAAAAACTACCCAAACACTGGGTTGTTACGTCTGACCCAGGATCTGGGTTACACAAAAACTACTCAAACACTGGGTTGTTACGTCTGACCCAGGATCTGGGTAACACAAAAACTACCCAAACACTGGGTTGTTACGTCTGACCCAGGATCTGGGTAACACAAAAATTACCCAAACACTGGGTTGTTACGTCTGACCCAGGATCTGGGTTACACAAAAACTACTCAAACACTGGGTTGTTACGTCTGACCCAGGATCTGGGTAACACAAAAACTACCCAAACACTGGGTTGTTACGTCTGACCCAGGATCTGGGTAACACAAAAACTACTCAAACACTGGGTTGTTACGTCTGACCCAGGATCTGGGTTACACAAAAACTACTCAAACACTGGGTTGTTACGTCTGACCCAGGATCTGGGTAACACAAAAACTACCCAAACACTGGGTTGTTACGTCTGACCCAGGATCTGGGTAACACAAAAATTACCCAAACACTGGGTTGTTACGCCTGACCCAGGATCTGGGTAACACAAAAACTACCCAAACACTGGGTTGTTACGTCTGACCCAGGATCTGGGTAACACAAAAACTACCCAAACACTGGGTTGTTACGCCTGACCCAGGATCTGGGTTACACAAAAACTACACAAACACTGGGTTGTTACGTCTGACCCAGGATCTGGGTAACACAAAAACTACTCAAACACTGGGTTGTTACGTCTGACCCAGGATCTGAGTAACACAAAAACTACACAAACACTGGGTTGTTACGCCTGACCCAGGATCTGGGTTACACAAAAACTACCCAAACACTGGGTTGTTACGTCTGACTCAGGATCTGGGTTACACAAAAACTACCCAAACACTGGGTTGTTACGCCTGACCCAGGATCTGGGTTACACAAAAACTACCCAAACACTGGGTTGTTACGTCTGACTCAGGATCTGGGTTACACAAAAACTACCCAAACACTGGGTTGTTACGTCTGACCCAGGATCTGAGTAACACAAAAACTACACAAACACTGGGTTGTTACGCCTGACCCAGGATCTGGGTTACACAAAAACTACACAAACACTGGGTTGTTACGTCTGACCCAGGATCTGGGTAACACAAAAACTACTCAAACACTGGGTTGTTACGCCTGACCCAGGATCTGGGTAACACAAAAACTACACAAACACTGGGTTGTTACGTCTGACCCAGGATCTGGGTAACACAAAAACTACCCAAACACTGGGTTGTTACGCCTGACCCAGGATCTGGGTTACACAAAAACTACACAAACACTGGGTTGTTACGTCTGACCCAGGATCTGGGTAACACAAAAACTACCCAAACACTGGGTTGTTACGTCTGACCCAGGATCTGGGTAACACAAAAACTACCCAAACACTGGGTTGTTACGCCTGACCCAGGATCTGGGTTACACAAAAACTACTCAAACACTGGGTTGTTACGCCTGACCCAGGATCTGGGTTACACAAAAACTACACAAACACTGGGTTGTTACGTCTGACCCAGGATCTGGGTAACACAAAAACTACCCAAACACTGGGTTGTTACGTCTGACTCAGGATCTGGGTAACACAAAAACTACCCAAACACTGGGTTGTTACGTCTGACCCAGGATCTGGGTAACACAAAAACTACTCAAACACTGGGTTGTTACGTCTGACCCAGGATCTGGGTAACACAAAAACTACTCAAACACTGGGTTGTTACGCCTGACCCAGGATCTGGGTTACACAAAAACTACTCAAACACTGGGTTGTTACGCCTGACCCAGGATCTGGGTTACACAAAAACTACTCAAACACTGGGTTGTTACGTCTGACCCAGGATCTGGGTAACACAAAAACTACCCAAACACTGGGTTGTTACGTCTGACTCAGGATCTGGGTAACACAAAAACTACCCAAACACTGGGTTGTTACGTCTGACCCAGGATCTGGGTAACACAAAAACTACTCAAACACTGGGTTGTTACGCCTGACCCAGGATCTGGGTAACACAAAAACTACACAAACACTGGGTTGTTACGTCTGACCCAGGATCTGGGTAACACAAAAACTACCCAAACACTGGGTTGTTACGTCTGACCCAGGATCTGGGTAACACAAAAACTACTCAAACACTGGGTTGTTACGCCTGACCCAGGATCTGGGTTACACAAAAACTACACAAACACTGGGTTGTTACGTCTGACCCAGGATCTGGGTAACACAAAAACTACTCAAACACTGGGTTGTTACGCCTGACCCAGGATCTGGGTAACACAAAAACTACACAAACACTGGGTTGTTACGTCTGACCCAGGATCTGGGTAACACAAAAACTACCCAAACACTGGGTTGTTACGTCTGACCCAGGATCTGGGTAACACAAAAACTACTCAAACACTGGGTTGTTACGCCTGACCCAGGATCTGGGTTACACAAAAACTACTCAAACACTGGGTTGTTACGCCTGACCCAGGATCTGGGTAACACAAAAACTACCCAAACACTGGGTTGTTACGTCTGACCCAGGATCTGGGTAACACAAAAACTACTCAAACACTGGGTTGTTACGCCTGACCCAGGATCTGGGTAACACAAAAACTACACAAACACTGGGTTGTTACGTCTGACCCAGGATCTGGGTAACACAAAAACTACCCAAACACTGGGTTGTTACGCCTGACCCAGGATCTGGGTAACACAAAAACTACTCAAACACTGGGTTGTTACGTCTGACCCAGGATCTGGGTAACACAAAAACTACACAAACACTGGGTTGTTACGCCTGACCCAGGATCTGGGTAACACAAAAACTACTCAAACACTGGGTTGTTACGCCTGACCCAGGATCTGGGTAACACAAAAACTACACAAACACTGGGTTGTTACGTCTGACCCAGGATCTGGGTAACACAAAAACTACCCAAACACTGGGTTGTTACGCCTGACCCAGGATCTGGGTTACACAAAAACTACACAAACACTGGGTTGTTACGTCTGACCCAGGATCTGGGTAACACAAAAACTACCCAAACACTGGGTTGTTACGCCTGACCCAGGATCTGGGTTACACAAAAACTACTCAAACACTGGGTTGTTACGTCTGACCCAGGATCTGGGTTACACAAAAACTACCCAAACACTGAAAAAATAACCCCAAATAATTGACCCAAAAGGCTCAAACCAGGATTTGGGTAGAAAAGATGTTTTACCTGAGATGTTTTAGAGTGTGTGTTATTGTGAGCTTGTGTGTTACTCAGCTCTGCTAAGCGACCGCTGTGTTGTCCTCGTTCTGAGAGGAAAAGGGAAGCTCTGAGGAAGAGACAGACAGTGAGGAGAGATATAAAACAGGAAAATATATATAACGGGATCCTCCAGAGTTTCCCAGAGATCCAGTGAAATAGAGCCTTTCCTCTGATCCCAAACCTCACATTCTGTCAGTTACAGTATAAGTGC
>CM040840.1:28738522-28773522 GCA_022828995.1 Vimba vimba
TGTTTTAATTTGGACTCTGTGCTTGTGTTTTGAGACAGTGACCATAGACCTGCATTATATGACTGACAGACAAGAACGGTTTGACCTAAAAATATCAAAATTGAAACTACTGCGGAAACAAAGACACCTACATCTTGGATGCCCTTGAGGTAAGCTAAAACATATCAAAAATTAATTTCAAAGTGAACTATCCCTTTAAGGCCCTTTCACACCGGATGCGTAACGAAAAAGCGAATAGTTCGTGTGCGAATAGTTCGCGTCAAAACCATTCACATCAGCCGCGACGCGAATTTGCGACGTCTGTGACTTTCAGAGCTTCAACATTCCAAAACTTTCCCGCCGACAGCTGAGAAAACACGGACACTTCATCATCATCATCCAGTGAAGACGAGCTTTTCATTTTCTTTAAAAGACAGAAAGGAAGGTTTTGGGTGCAGCCGATCTTACAGAACAGAGTCTGAAGGGGAGTGTGCTAATGTGCACAGTTTTTTTTGCGTCTTCAACTAAACACAGTGCGTTTTGTAATGTCACTACACATTACATGTAACACACGAAGTGAGCGAGTGTGTGTTTGTGCGCGAGTGAGTGAGTGAGCGAGTGAGTTTGTGTGTGTGTGTGTGTGTGTGTGTGTGTGTGTGTTTGCGCGAGTGAGTGAGTGAGCGAGAGTGAGTGTGTGTGTAACAAGTTAAAATCATTCGACTAGAAACTGTAGACATCACACAAAGAATGTATAGTAGGCCTATACTAAAAGCAGCCCTAAATAGTCTCGCTACATTTTGTTAAATTAAACACGGTCTCTGTCTCTATCTTTGACGATAATGTTAGCTTTCTATCGCAAATGTAGTTTAGCCTGCTAGCCTACACAGCACAGGACTATACAGCGACTAAAACTATCACACAACACACTCACAGTCGAGATAACCGAGTTGGTTGGCAATGCTACGCCACACATCGTCTTTCAAATCGTTGTCCTTGTAGTGTGTGATTGGCTGAAGCCTTTTCTGTCGCCGCAAAAGTAAAAAAAAAATCGACATCGAAGCGAAACAAATAAAAGTCGTGTTTCCGCCGCAGCACATTCGCGTCCGGTGTGGAAGCGCTCATTACACACACAGCTGAGCAAAAAATAAAACCATCGCACAAATTATTCGTGCGTCAAAATCGCGTCCAGTGTGAAAGGGCCTTTACACAGAAGGCTTTCGTGTGCGCATACAGGTGCGGCACCAGCTGTTCTTTGCCTTGTAGCTTCTTGTTCAGTGTATTCAGATGATGAGTAAGATCAACTAAAAATGCACAGAGGGTCACTCAGTTCGTGAAGAGGTCGGCTCAGCCAGCGCACCTGAGAGTGCAGGAGCACATCCCCGTATTCAGCATCCACATCAGAAAGGAAAGCTCGAAATTCTCTGTGGTACAGTCCTCTAGCTCGAATTATGTTGACAGTTTTTACAACAGTGTTCATCACATCGCCCAGCTGGACAGTCTTGGCACACAGTGCCTCTTGGTGGATTATACAGTGCATCCTAACAGCCTCACCTCCGCTCTCTTTTACCTTGGCGCACACCATCGATGCCATTCCTTTACGATCGCCCGTCATGGCCGGAGCTCCATCCGCTGTTACTCCACAGAGCTCGTCCCATTTAAGCCCCATCTGCCTCTGACACAGCTTCGAACATGTCTCTACCCGTCGTTGTGTCTTTTAGGCTCACCATATCAAGCAGCTCCTCCGTACAGCAAAAATCATCATCTACTCCCCGCAAAAAAATAAATAATAATAAAGGGTTATTTTTAAGAGTAAAAATCAAATATAGTCTGGAATATGAAGTCATGTTTAGAAAGAGGTGCTGTGGATTTTGATGGTTATGATTCATGAATATTTTCATTAGATTTTAATGAAATAATGAAATAAAGATTTTCATAGACGTAAAACAGCGACATTATGACACAAAACTATTAATAAATCTGTCAGGTGTGGATTATCTCCCTGCGAGTAATCAAACGCTCAGTTTTTCAAGATCTCAGATGGATCCGGAGAACATGATGTTTATGGTTATTAATGCTCTGAACTCGATCAGAGACTCGTGAAGATCTGGCTGATCCGAGATCTGTGACACTGATGTTGCCGGACCGCATTCCAGCCCGAGGCATGAGGACGGAAGAGCGAGAGAGTATTCCCGTCACACACACTCCGGACGACCATGAGAGCAGCTGCTCGCGCTGGAACACACACACACACGCGCTGTCATGCACAGGTAATCACTTTACTATAGTAAACTAGTGGAAATTACACCGTTTGAGGGTAAACGAGGAACACAGTGGAGTTCGACTGAGATGTGACTAGATAACTGTTTAATTATCACTAATGCAGAGGATTATTCAGGGATATTGTCATCATAATCATAACGTGTTGTTTGTGTCAGAAGAAAATATTAATATTTAAACTCAAGAGTGTGTTTGAGAGATCTCAGATCAGATCGAACTCTGAACCAGTTCTCGTTTGCCTGATGAATGTGGTTCTCTCTCTCTCTCTCTCTCTCTCTCTCTCTCTCTCTCTCTCTCTCGGACGTGTTTATTCATGTAGAAAATGTGTTTTCATCCAAAACAACTTCATAATGAGGAAAAACGCGCAGTTTCTCAATAAAGCTTCGGTTCCATGAAGAACCTTTAACATCCAATGGAAAAATGTTCCTCTGGTAGAACAAATGTGAGAGCGAGAGAAAAAGAAAACGAGTTTATTGAGAAGCTGTTGGTCTGTTTGTCTCACACCAGAACAAAGAACGAGCTGTTTTTGTGGAGGTGTTTCTGTGTAAATGAGTTATTGAAACACTGAACGTGCGTGTGTTGGTCATGATGTGTGTGTGTGTGTGTGTGTGGCTTCACCACAGATTTGCATGAACGTGAGCTGCCATTATTTGAATGGTAAATTGGTACCGTTGGCATTTGGAGATTTGTGTTTAAAGGGGTGGTTGATTATGATTTCACTTTTCTAACTTTAGTTAGTCTGTAATGTTGCTGTTTGAGCATAAACAACATCTGCAAAGTTACAACGCTCAAAGTTCAAAGCAAAGGGAGATATTTGCTTTTAAAGAAATCACTTTATAAGGACTACAACAAACGACTGGTAGAGACTACACACGGGTTAGTGACATCACCAACCCTAGAATTTACATAAACCCCGCCCCCTGAACACGATTTATAGATTATCATGACAGAATATGCTAATCAATGACTAGAAGATAACTACACATAAGCTACATAAATTCATCAACTAACCATTCAGAAATGTCCTGTTGCTTCTACATGTTGTCACTTCTTCTCGAGTCTCTCCATCATTGTCTGACTTCGGTTTGAACATAAAAGGCTAAAAGTTTTTGAAATTTTCAGTGTGAGTGTGTGTGAGGTAAAAGGACACAAGCTCCGCCCCCTGTGCCGGGAGCAGCAGCTCATTTGCATTAAAACGGTGCGTTTTTGCTCACCCTCAAAAAGTGACAATTTTAACATGCTATATAAAAATATCTGTGGGGTATTTGAGCTCAAACTTCACACACACAGACACACACACAGACACACACACAGACACACACACACACACACACACTCTGGGGACATCAGAGACTTATTTTACATCTTGTGAAAAGGGCATTATACCACCCCTTTAATCTTCATTAGACGTGTGAGCGTGTCATAAACGACATGATTCTCATAGTTTCAGGAATATTTCATGTAATCTGATCCTCTTGCTCTGTGACACGCATTATTGTGACATTGGAGATGATTATCATAAGTGTGTGTGTGTGTGTGTTGAGCGTTTGACAGCTCATCATGTCCTCTCGTGTTCTTCCGTTCTGTCTGAGAGGCTAATAGGAAGTTAATGTTGTATTATTGATTTCGGGGAGTGTGTTCAGGGTAATATACAGCATTATATAGCACAAGCCTGATTATATAGCACTGACTTTACAATCGCTTTAGCCAAAACAGGAAGTTTCAGTGTCAGGGCACTTCCTGTCTCGAGTCCTGAAAGCACTCTTATCTCTCGCTGTGGTGAACACACACACACACCTGCGTAAATGCATACTATTTGGGGGTTATTATGATTTTGTTTGTTTGTTTGGAAGAAAATAATAATTTTGTCCAGCAAGGATGCATTAAATTGTTCAAGTGATTCTATTCTTAATCAATTCGGTTCTTTGGATCTTTCAATTCATCAAAGAATCCTGGAAAATAAAATGTTTCTGGAGCATCAAATCATTATGATTTCTGAAGGATCATGTGACACTGAAAATTCAGCTTTGATCACAGCAATAAATTACACTTTACTATATATTCACATAGGAAACAGAAGATTTATATTTATAATAATATTTCACAATTTTTACAGTATTTTTGAACAGTAGATTAAGAATCACATCACATTCTTTGTTATAGGAATATAACAGATATTGCTAGCAGAATTTTTATGTTTTTTTTGACATATGGTAAACTTTTAAGTATCCAGTGTTATTTTACTATACTTTGAATTAGTTTTTTTTTTTTTTTAGATTTCCATTTGTATTAATTTCAGTTAAAGTAATTTCAGTAATTTTGCTGTTTTTGCTTTTTTAACAAATGTCTATATCATTTTTATACATTTTTGTTTCAGTTTTAGGGATTTTAGAACATCAAGTTAAACTAAATGAACATGAGACATGTTCCCTTTTTATTTTAGTTAATGTTTATTTTATTTCGAGTAATGTAATGTTTTTAATTGTTTTAGTTTCAGTTATATTAATAATAACCCTGATTCTATTGTGTACATTGCAAGGTTTTTGAATATGATAATATGGGTGAATCTCTCAAACACTTCAAGCTAATATTTCACTACAAACCCAAAATAAATAGTTTTCTACACTGGGAAAAAATGGACTTTTCACTGAGAAATCTCTACTAAATCTCACTAGTAATTACAAAGAAACTGTGGGTAACATGAAATTTTGATAGTATTTTCTTATAAACACTTTGAAAAGTCATTTTTACAATAAATTTTAACCTACAAATCAAAGTACCATGTGATGCCGTCATCATACCGTGGTAAAGCCACAGGAACTCATCATATATCTCATGATTTGATCTTGTTATATTGATCTGGATGAATAAGAGTAGGTTTGAAACGCTGTTCTCTTGAAAGTGTCACGGCGGATGATGAACGAGTGTTTGTGGTTTGTTCTGGTTTAGTGTCGGCTAGTCATCATGAGTGACGAAGACGACTGGATGCTAGCGCTCTTCATCTGACGCTCTTAGTCATTACTGCTCCATTAGCTCATGAAACCGGCCCATAATTCACTGGTGCAAACGTCTCCAGCGCTGATGTGAATCTTTACAGTCCCGAGCCTCTATTGATCTGTTTTCCGGCTAATGCTCCGGCTTTTAACCGGCTGAAGTGCTGCGATTTGCTGACGGTGGTGAAGTGCTCGGGGTAAGTTGGGCCGGGCTGATTAAATATAGTGTGTGGGGTGTTTAGGGTCAGATTCCAGCTGCGGACTGTGCTTTAAACTGAATAAATCAAAAGTACGCTGTAAAACATGATTGGGATTTTAACGGTAAAAGACTACAGTGTAAAAGACTACAAAATTAACAGTAAAAGACCACAAGATTAACGGTAAAAGACTACAGTGAAAAAGACTACAGACCACAAGATTAACGGTAAAAGACCACAAGATTAACGGTAAAAGACTACAGTGAAAAAGACTACAGACCACAAGATTAACGGTAAAAGACCACAAGATTAACGGTAAAAGACTACAGTGTAAAAGACTACAGTGTAAAAGACCACAAGATTAACAGTAAAAGACTGCAGTGTAAAAGACTACAGTGTAAAAGACTACAGACCACAAGATTAACGGTAAAAGACCACAAGATTAACGGTAAAAGACTGCAGTGTAAAAGACTACAGACCACAAGATTAACGGTAAAAGACTGCAGTGTAAAAGACCACAAGATTAACGGTAAAAGACTACAGTGTAAAAGACTACAGACCACAAGATTAACGGTAAAAGACTGCAGTGTAAAAGACTACAGACCACAAGATTAACGGTAAAAGACTACAGTGTAAAAGACCACAAGATTAACGGTAAAAGACTACAGTGTAAAAGACTACAGTGTAAAAGACCACAAGATTAACGGTAAAAGACTACAGTGTAAAAGACTACAGTGTAAAAGACTACAGACCACAAGATTAACGGTAAAAGACTGCAGTGTAAAAGACTACAGACCACAAGATTAACGGTAAAAGACTGCAGTGTAAAAGACTACAGACCACAAGATTAACGGTAAAAGACTGCAGTGTAAAAGACTACAGACCACAAGATTAACGGTAAAAGACTGCAGTGTAAAAGACTACAGACCACAAGATTAACGGTAAAAGACTACAGTGTAAAAAACTACAGTGTAAAAGACTACAGTGTAAAAGACCACAAGATTAACGGTAAAAGACTACAGTGAAAAAGTGTTTATTGGTTAACAGAAAGTTTCTGTATATACAGTGAATAACTGTGATTGATTAACTGTACATTTACATTTTACAGTAAAATACCGTAGTTTTTGGAAGTGAAAAAGAACAAGTTATTGTATAATTTACAGTGAAAACACGTAAATTGACATTCCCACAATTCCCGGCGTGACTTCATTTTTGATGTATTTTTGTTGAAATAACCGTTTCTTCATAGTTTGTACATTAGGGTTTTATGTTACATTTAATGTTGTTAAACTAATTTTTATTACATTTTTAAAACCTCATGTGTGTTAGCATCAGTGTGTGTGTGAATGACAGTGTTCAGCTTCTATATCTCAGTATGATCTTTATCGTGATGAGCTTTGATTCATCATGTGACTCTCATCTCCGCTGTGATTGGTGGATCTCAGTGTTTTACAATTGTACAAAACATATTAGTCGGCTACTTCAATAAGTCAGTAAATTAACATTATATCAGATAATGAAATCTTTTTTTTTTTTTACTGTAAATTTAAGTCAGTAAAAGCTAAAATGTTGCTACCGTATTTTTTTACGGTAAATTTCTGGCTTACGCTAAATTTACCGGATTTTTTTTACAGTGATAGATCTGTGAATATTACACTAGTCAAGCATCTCTATTATTAGTAAGGAAGCACCTTCATCACAGTCTGGTTTTGTTTCTCAGTTTGAGTTTTCCTCAGGTTCCTCAAAGGTATTTTTAGACAGCAGATGTTTCTCTTTAAGGCTTTGGGAGGAAAGACGCTTGCGTTCCCGATGGATTGATGATAGTTTATGCCGCCCGGAGAGAGAAAACAAACCTGAGAGCCAATATTTCAGGGTTCAGACGCTTGGCACAGTCTTTCTGATGAAACGGGCGCCTGTTTTATTTGATTAAATGAACGACCCTCTGCTTACCTTCGGGAAAATCGAGTTTGTGAGTCTCTGGTTCGGCTGTTTGCGTTCCCGGAGGAATGAGCTCATGATTTTGGAGGCACGCAGGAACCCTGACATGTGTTTTGAGTTTAGTTTGACCTACATTCATCACGGGGGGTTCGGGACACGGACTGAAGAATGACAGAGTCATCATGAAAATCATCTGTTTAAATCGGGATCCTGAGATCTTGTTCTTCCGCAGAATCTCAGTTTCTGGGTTTAATAATGAAACTAGTTCGTTGGAAAATCTTCACAAGAATGTTTGTCTGAGTGACAGGAACATATTTAATCTGTGACGTTGAACGGTGTTTGTATGTCAAGAGATTGTCTGAAAAATACGATATTTATGAGGACAAGCATTTTCCCTTCTGTATAATAATGTGAAGTAGGAATATAAATAGTCCACTGCAGTAAAAAGGCCAAAATGACTTTTTAATGAGTGATTTTGAGCTTTAAACCTTGAAACACTGTTTGTGAGATGATTAAAGCGATCAGAAACACCAGCGGTTTTCTTATGCCGTGTCTCGGGTCGTTCGAATAAAAAAATAAGGATATTTTGTTCCCACAATTTTGAGTTGCATATAACTTGCAACTGGGAGTTTAGATCTCACAATCAGAGAAAAAGGTCAAATAAATATATATAAACTCGCAATTCTGACTTGTTTCTCATAATTACAACTTTTATATCTCACAATTCTGTTGTTTATATCTAAAAAAAGACAGAATTCTGACTTTTTTCACGTTTTTTTCAATTCTGTGGAGGAAACATGTTTCAATAGTCAGACGCTGATTGAGTGAGATGTTTGTTTAAGCCGGAGAATGTTGGTGTTGGGAATGTTGTTGTGGTCATTATCCACATCTGGAAGCGGTTTTCCTAAATTACACTCGTTTCTGTGTGTCTGAATGAGCAGAACAGAGATGAGCTTTAGGAAGAGTTGTAAACGGAGAACACAATGGACAGATAATGACATGAGAGAGAGAGCGAGAGAGAGGTCAGATCAGTGGGTGGAGAAACACACACACACACACACACACACACACTACCAGAGGAAACCCTCACCGCGTCTCTCTCTCTCTCTCTCTCTGTGTCTGCCTGATGTCTCTCTGTATTGACTCTGAACAGGACCTGAATGAGAACACCCACATGCTCCTAAAGCTCTGAGAGTGTCCGTATCAGCTCCAGTTCTCTGGAGATCCCAGAGTCGCTGGTGCGTTTATGAATGAGCTCAAACGCTGTGGATTTATGGAGTTTATACAGGACCTGATTGACACCGTCCGCTGGATTCGTTTGTGTTTGTTTCTAGTTTCATTCAGACGTTCGGAGGTTCATAGTTTGGGCTTCTCGATCCTGAGTTCTCATCCCGTGTTCGTCTAAACACACAGTGAGTCTGAAGATGCTTTAGTTGCTGTTTGAGAACATCTGAGTGTTTTGTGTCGAGAAAGAGAGCGTGTTGTTTGTTTAAATGTGTAAAACTGAGTGTGTGTGTGGCCTGTTTTCCTCCAGGTGTCGTGATGTTTCATGTGTTTTGTCTGCTTCAGAATGACAGATCTCTGTTTGAAGGGATTTTCCAGGTCAAACACAAACTGAGTTCTGGGATTGACTTTTATTGTGCAAAAAAAAATCGGTGATCAGATCCTAAAATAACCATTTTTTCTTAGTTTGAAGAACTTTTTTTTTTTCACTATAAAAACCTGGTTACACTTTATTTTAAGGTGTCATTGTTACAGTGTAATTATATATTTAAGTACTGAGTAATATTAATTAACAACATGTACTTACTATAGTGTTAGAGTAGGATTAGGATTTGGTTGAGGGTTAGTTGCATGTAATTATGCATAATTTACTGTTATTACTATGGTAAGAACATATAACATATGTAACAAGGACACTGTAAAATAAAGTGTGACCAAAAACCTTTTGTGCGATGGAAAGATTTGATGGATGTTAATCCACTTTTAGCTTTATTTTTAGACTGAAGTGGATTTATTTGAACACATCGATTTCTTTGTGTTTACACCTGAGATTTGACTTCACATTCATGCAAAAGTAGCAACTCTAAAGCATGTTTAAAGGTCTCTGTGCTGAATTTATTATGTTTATTGACTCTATTAAGGCTGTTGAGAACAAAACTCTAGATAACTTTGGGGTCACTGAGATTTTATTTATTTTTGGTGAAAGGAAACATTAAACTGATTATAAGTGAGAGTAAATAATAATAATAATAATAATAATGTTGCAAAAGATTCTATTGAAAATAAATGCTGTTCTTTTGAACTTTCTATTCATCAAAGAATCCTGAAAGATAAAATGTATCACAGTTTCCACAAACTCAACACTGATAATAATCATAAATGTTTCTTGATCATCAAATCATCATATTAGAGTGATTTCTGAAGGATCATGTGACACTGAAGACTGGAGTAATGATGCTGAACATTCAGCTTTGATCACAGGAATAAATTACACTTTACTGTATATTCACATAGAAAACAGCTGATTTACATTGGAATAATATTTCACATTTTTACTGTATTTTTGATCAAATAAACGCAGCTTTGAGCAGAAAAGACTCTTTCAAAAACATAAAAAAATCTTACCAACCATAAAATTTTGAATGTTAGTGAGTTGCATCTGGAATATTGCTCTAATGTCAGGACTGTCTTATAACATCAGCAATAATCAGATCATAAATATGTGTATGCATTAAAGTGTCCTGCAGAAATGTGTTCAGAAATCAGATGAAAAGAGAAACTGAAGTGAAACACACACACACACACACGTCAGATCCACACACTCTTCATGCAAACGTCACAGTGTTTTCCAGCTAAAGCTTCGAGTGATGACTGCAGGCAAATTGCGTTTCCATTGAAGGCTTGATGTGTGTAAACAACAGGCTAGAACTTTTGAAGGCAATTAAGTTCTTTGTGTAACACAATTTAGGCTCCATCACGCTGATCGATACCTTGCTCTGAGTGACGCCGGTCCACTTACTAACGATGAGAGAGACCTTCATCATCATCATCATCAGCTCCTGTAGCCTTATCAATATTTGATAGAAACCCGGAGATGAAGCTGATATGAGCTTGAAGTAACTGGTTTTCTCTTCAGTAGTTTATGGAAATGCTGTAGTGTCTCCATCACTGGACATGCAGTTATGAATTATGATCTGACCATCACTGGACATGCAGTTATGAATTATGATCTGACCATCACTGGACATGCAGTTATGAATTATGATCTGACCATCACTGAACTTACTTAAGATGTACTTTGAAAATATTTTCTTCTGGAAACAAACTTTGTTGCATTATTTTCCTGATATCTCTGTAAATCTGCTTTGTAAATCTCTGTGTTGTAAGAAGCGCTGTATAAGTAAAGCTGACTTGACTTGATGCTGTTCCTCATGAGCCGAGGTGAAGAAACCGTGTGGATGTTCCTCATGATTGAGTGTAATGATGGTGAAGCTGTTCTGTCTGTGTTTGTTTGGTTTGTGTATTAGCGTTAGTCTCTGTCTCTGATGATTCACGGCTTCTTCTTCTGTGTTGTCAGGAAAGCTCAGTATCCGAGGATAGGCATGAGTTCTCCCGGCTCCGGGTCTCCTCTCGCTCCGGATCGCTCCGTGTCCCGAGACTCCATGGAGGATTACTGGAGCGAGATGAAGAACATCCAGGAGGACCGGCATGAGGATCTGGTGGAGCGGGTCAGCTCAGACGGTGCGTGTCCAACACCGATCGGCTCAGTTTACCCCCGCGGGCCAAACCAGTGCGCAGCGAACACGGTTCGGCCCGACGGCAGAAGAGCAGCCGTTCACTCACATTCATGTCCCTCAAACCCGTATGAATGACTTTCCTCCATTAAATGCAGAGAAGTGATGTTTAGCAGACTAATCATGTGACTCGTTTTCATACAATGATGATGTGATTCCCAGAAAGGACAAAAAACACCATAAAAGTAGGAAAGCATGGCAGCATATTTTACTAGTGCTGTCAAATCGATTAATTGCGATTAATCGCATCTAGCTTAAACGTTTGTATATAATTATATATATATATATATATATATATATATATATATATATATATATATATAAACACACATATTAAATATTTACAAACGTTTATGTTAGACGCGATTAATCGATTTAACAGAACTAGTTTTTACATTAACTCAATCTTCATTTAATTTATTTGAGATTCAACTAGACAAGATTTTTTAAAAATGAGTGGAAATGATGTGTACCGCCAATTTGATTTTACTTATAAATTTATGGAAGCAACTGTTATAAACTTAAAGTCCCCCTGTAGTCAATAATTGTATCCCTTAAAACTATCTTTAATCACCAAAATTACATATATATATAAAAAAAAATCTTTATGCCTTAAAATATCTTGAATGTAACTCGACACCCTTGCCTCATTTAGCATGCGCGGTTCTATGAATATGCAAATGAGCCCCGCCTCCTCTCACTCACTCAGCTCAGAGATCCACTGGTTGACGATCACACGTTGATCTGATTGGTTACAAGGTAGTTTGTGACGTCAGAAACACCAGCGATTTCAAAGTGTGTTTTTGAGACTGTCTTTGGTTCACTGCAGTTTTAAGGAGGAAATACTCAGCAATGGAGTCGACTTATGAATTTACACATGGTTTGTCTTAAAGCATATTAAAAACACCACATAGACACATAAACAACATTAAAAGCTGGATTTACACCACAGGGGGACTTTAAGTTTAAAGATTATGGGGAAGGCGTACGGACATTTGTGACAGATTGTATTTTTACGGTGCTTTTGGTCCTTTGATGGGGGTCACGTCCACTTTCAGTGTATGAGAAAGAACTAAAACATCATCAGTGTTTTTGAACGCAAGTAGATGATGATGATGAACCCTGTTTAAGTCCACATGAAATCAGCATTTACTTTTTAACTAAAATCATGTCTTTTTAATCTTTTATGCAAAGTTCATCACTCAATTCAGCTAAGAATGTGATTTCACCTCGACTAAATGCTTGCCATCATCATGTGATTCTGCATTCTAATTCGTGTGTGTGTGATTGGTTCAGAGGCGGAGCTTGAGGAGGCGTGGCTCCAGGAGGCGGGGCTTAGCACGCTGGTGACGGGAACTCAGAGCGACGGCCCGGCCGAGGCTCTTCTCTCCACGCTCACGCGATCACAGGCCGCTATGGTGAAGAAGCGGGTCGATAACTACACGCAAACACTGCGCAAGAGGAACCGACAACCCATGAGACACGTGCGGGACGTCTTCTCCATGCCAGACGCCTCGGTGAGCGCAAGCCAATCCACGAAGGCGACCTGCAATCGAGCGGATGGAAGCTAACCCTAACTGAATGCTAGGAAGTAGTTTATCAAATGGATTCCTATGAAGGTAAAAGAGCAGCAAAACTCGAGAGCATGTACATGTGATAAACTACTTCCTAGCATTCAGTAGGAGCTTCCATCCGCTCAGCACACGATTGCAGGTTTGAAGGTGTCGTCTTCTCACAAGCGTGTCATTTTGATAATTTCCCATGATCCTTTGCTGCCGCAGCTGTTGTGGCCGGTTGTCCGGCGTGTGAATGTGTCTCAGAATAACCGAGACTGGAATGAGACACATGAGGAAACCCCAGACGTGTCTAAAATTAGCCAACAAACCTTCCACATTCCTGCTGAAATGACACATCCGAGTTTGGCTTCTTACCTCGTAAATGATATAAATACAGTACAGAATGTCATTGAGTGTCTTTGAGGTTGAGGAGCTGAAGTCAAGAGGAAACAGAAGAAGTGACAGACCTTTTGTCACAACCTCTAGTAAATTACACGTTATTTTGTTTAGTTTTCTTTTCAGACTCGTAGGAGAATTGTCTTTGTCTGTAGGAGTGTTCATTTATCCACAATCGTGCAGCTCTATATGAGATTTTCATCAAATTACCAGGTCAAACATTTTTAGAAATGAAACATGCATGGGTGAATTATTCACAACAACATGCATTTAGAAAATAGATGGGGTTCATTTCCATTTCATGCCAATTTGAAAGCTGATGTTCAAATGGTGTGTGGTGTGAGTCCTGTAGTTCAGACAGTATTATTATATGCATTTAATAATAATTAATTAATATATGGTGCCATTTTAAATACTGTTAGATTTAGAGGATGTGTGGTCAGTAATTGGTCAGACAGACAGTCAGATAGACAGATAGATAGACACAGACAGACACAGACCGTCAGATAGACAGACAGACAGACAGACAGTCAGATAGACACAGGCAGTCAGATAGACAGTCAGACAAACAGACAGAGACAGACAGACAGACAGTCAGTCAGACAGATAGATAGACAGTCAGAGAGACATACAGACAAACAGAGACAGACAGACACCGTCAGATAGATAAACAGATATACAGTCAGATACAGTCAGTCAGACAGACAGATAGACAGTCAGATAGATAGACAGACAGACAGACAGATAAACAGACAGTCAGACAGACACACAGACAGACAGACAGACAGACAGACAGACACACAGACAGACAGACAGATAGTCAGTCAGATACAGTCAGACAGACAGACAGACAGTCAGATAGACAGTCAGACAGACAGACAGACAGACAGTCAGATAGACAGTCAGACAGACAGACAGTCAGATAGACAGTCAGATAGACAGTCAGACAGACACAGTCAGATAGACAGTCAGTCAGACAGACAGACGGACACACAGACAGACAGACAGACAGAGAGACGGACACACAGACAGACAGACAGATAGACAGTCAGATAGACAGTCAGTCAGACAGACAGATGGACACACAGACAGACACACAGACAGACAGACAGACAGACAGACACACAGACAGACAGACACACAGACAGACAGACAGACAGACAGTCAGACAGACACAGACAGACAGACAGACAGACAGTCAGACAGACACAGTCAGATAGACAGTCAGTCAGACAGACAGATGGACACACAGACAGACACACAGACAGACAGACAGACAAACACACAGACAGACAGACACACAGACGGACACACAGACAGACAGACAGACAGAGAGACGGACACACAGACAGACAGACAGACAGACACACAGACGGACACACAGACAGACAGAGAGACGGACACACAGACAGACAGACAGACAGACACACAGATGGACACACAGACAGACAGAGAGACGGACACACAGACAGACAGTCAGACAGACACAGTCAGATAGACAGTCAGACAGACAGACACAGTCAGATAGACAGTCAGTCAGACAGAGAGACGGCACACGGGTGTTCAGGGTGAGTCAGCGGTGAGTAACGGTCAGCTGCTCTGACAGCTGAAATATCTCATGATGTGATTGGATATGAAGGACAGATTCATTGGACCGAAATAGTCCAACAAAAGTCCAGTGTTCAGCAGGGCATCATCTATCCGGACATTATATACGCAACACATGCTAACTCATGCTAACTCAAGCTGAAATGATGTATATGTGGGATGCGATGACCTTTCTAAAGTGCGCTCTTTTCACTTACAAAAAGTGCTGTAGAAAGGCCTGTCGCAATTATTGATTATGGGTTATTTTATCAAATCAGAACACATTTACCTCATGAGCGCTCTTTCGTGTGTGTATGTGTGTGATGATGGTGTCATTGTGTTCTCTTACAGTCGGAACTGACGCCTCCCATTTCTCCAAACGGACAGATCGCTCCCAAACTTCCCCAGTGGAATCCTCCTAAAGGTTGGACAACGTTTGAGCCTCTAGATATACAGTCCAACCAAACATCACTCAGACACCAGAGATCATCTTTGATTTCACTATAGTTCATTTAAGTAACACAAACTGTGGCATATTATACCCAGATATTCTTCATTCAGAGACTAAAATGATTCGGACACTTTGAGCTGATCATGTTCTGCTGAAGTGTTTTGTCTTTAATTGCTAATGCTCTTTTTACACACAGACTGAACAAAATGAAGCATTGCTTGGTGATTGGTTGAGCTAAACTGGTATTATCTAATAGTGTAGTTAAATTTAACAGCTGACAGATATTCAACATAATTCATGTGTGAGACAGTCTAACAGAAGGACGGACAAAACCAGTCAAATATCAACTGAGTTCTGCTCATATTTTATTACCATTTTCTAAACTATAGCGAATAAACTGTGATAATGAGAGAAATGCTGAAGGTGTCTGAATAAATTTTGGTTTGACTGTATTAAATGTATTAATTTAGCAGATGCTTTTATCCAAAGTGATTAACAAATGAGGAACATCACATAATATTTACAGTACATGATGAGAAAAAGAAGCTAGAGTTATTATTTTAGTGCCTGTGCTTCTGGTTTTGCTTTAGCTAAGAGCTCATGGAATATGAGCATTGGTGATTAAATGAGGTTTTAGTGAGGCTTAATGTTGTTTGGTTTAGTAATAATCCATGTTTTGTGTGTCCAGTTCCCCCGGCGTGTGCGGCCTTCACTCCGCCGGACAGCAAAAGCTCGAGCGGCGGGTCAGAGCCCATCGTGTTATCGTTCGACGTCCCGTATTCAGAAGCGGCTCGAGCTCACCGGAAGGGCCGCGAATGCCACGACTGCAGGAGGACCCGTAAAGACGACAAGGATTTACCGGTGTGTATTAGATAGTTTAGTTTATTTGTACAGCACATTTAAAAACAACGTGAGATGATCCTGATCTGAGGAAGAGGACTCACTTCAGTTTTAACCGTGACGGTCAAAAAATGGCCGACTATTTTTTTTGTCAATGAAATGAATGTTGTATATTTTACTTTGATAATGTTTTTTATTTTATATTTTGTGTTTTTAGGGGATTTTTTTATTCTAAATTATATTTACGCTGTATTTATAATCCATTTATTCACTTTTTGAGCATAGACCTGAAAATTAAATTTCCAACTTAAACTGTGGTAAATCTTGAATGCTTTAAAGCACAGACTGAAGTCTGATCTCGGCAGATTATTGCTGAAGTGAAAAAAGTTTAAAAAAAAGAAACAGAATTTTACGTGTATTGTTATGAAAAATGCACAAAATTACTATTTTCAATTTTTATATTAAATGTATATTTTAAAAAATCACGATTTACTCTAGAACTGCAAGAAAATCAAAGGCATAAATCTAAAAAAGTTTTGTTCCAAATTTGACCCTGCTATCTCAAAAAATTAGCTTTTCGGTGAGATGTTGTTCGGCTGCAGTACCAAACGCTTACACTAGAGGAAATTCGTCTCACATTCATTTCCAGTGCGCTAATGTTTGACCGTGAGGAGCTCAAGTGGGACTAGTTTTTACAGGACCATTAAACCTGTTCGAATCATGTCCATGATTTTTTTGTTCACAAAGCAAGTGCCAAAACCTTTACCAAGTTTTGTACCATTCCAATGAAGATTTTAAATGTTTTTATGCTCACCAAGGCTGCATTTATTTTATCAAAATACAGTAAAAATGTGAAATATTATCACAATTTGAAACAGCTGTTTTCTATTTGAATTTATAATAATTAGTAATTTACTCCTGTGATCAAAGCTGAATTTTCAGCATCATTACTCCAGTCTTCAGTGTCACATGATCCTTCAGAAATCACTCTAATATGATGATTTGATGCTCAAGGAACATTTCTGATTATTATCAGTGTTGAAAACAGTTCATATGTTTGTGGAAACCGTGATACATTTTATTTTTCAGGATTCTTTGATGAATAGAAAGTAAAAGAACAATGTTATGAATGTCTTCACTGTCACTTTTGACCAATTTTAACGCGCCCTTCCTGAATAAAAGTATTAATTTCTTACTGAGCCCAAACGTGTGCATATCAGCTCCAAATAAAACAAACGAAACCCTAACCATGTCATCACAGGAAAGAAAATGGGAAAGAAATGCGCATTTACTGGAAGTGTTTACCCTTCTGTTGCTTGAAACAAAAACGCAGCATTTACTGAAAGCATTTTGGATGGTGAGATCAGATCAGATGCTGTGGTGTAATGAGGTTTGTGGTGTGTGTTCTTCAGGGTTTTCAGACAGTGAGGCCCAGACAGGGTGTGACGCGAGTGAACGATCTGTCGTCGGAGGACATCAGGAAGATCGGATACATCTCTCTGATCGAACTGACCACATTCTACGACATCATGGGCATCGAGATGAAGAGGAACCGCGTGGAGCGCAGCAAAGCTCGAGGTGCGTCTCAATCACCCGGACTCAGAAACCACGTGAAACTGACTCTTAAAGGGATAGTTCAGCCAAAAATGAAAATTAGCCCATGATTTACTCTCCCTCAAGCCGTCCTAGGTGTATAAGACATCCTTCTTTCAGACGAACACAATCAGAGTTATATTAAAAAATGTCCTGGCTCTTCCAGGCTTTATAATGGCAGTGAATGGCTGTTTCTGTTCTGAAGTCCATCAAAGTGCATCTATCCATGATAAAAGCGCATCTGTCCATCATAAAAGTGCATCTATCCATCATAAAAGTGCATCTATCCATCATAAAAGCGCATCTGTCCATCATAAAAGTGCATCTATCCATCATAAAAGTGCATCTGTCCATCATAAAAGTGCATCTATCCATCATAAAAGTGCATCTGTCCATCATAAAAGTGCATCTATCCATCATAAAAGTGCATCTGTCCATGATAAAAGTGCATCTATCCATCATAAAAGTGCATCTGTCCATCATAAAAGTGCATCTGTCCATCATAAAAGTGCATCCGTCCATCATAAAAGTGCATCTATCCATCATAAAAGTGCATCCGTCCATCATAAAAGTGCATCTATCCATCATAAAAGTGCATCCGTCCATCATAAAAGTGCATCTATCCATCATAAAAGTGCATCCGTCCATCATAAAAGTGCATCTGCAAAAAAATAATGGTGCTTTCTGTCGACTCAGTCTTGAACTTGAGCGCGTCACATGAACAGAAACTCGGTGTATACTCGCCTCACAGACATGAGAAATATATCTATAGAAAGCTTGACATGTCTACATTTGAATGAACAGATTCCAATGGAAAATATTCATAGATTATGTAATCCGTATGGAACGTGCATGTGACGGGTCAGCATTGTCGACGTAATCTCTGCAGACGAAAACACAGAAAACATTACCAACAAATTATTCAAATGTTTAGACAGTCTCGTTCTGTTATTCATAATCATTATGTTTACCGGTGCACTGTGGCTTTATGTTTTTGAATATGTGCGCTGATTAGGGCATATGTATATTATATAGGCAATTAAAGACGCATTATTATGATTTTTGACTTATTAATATAAACGCGTGATTAGTCAACTAATGGCTTAAATGAACGACTACTAGTCGACTAGAAACATCTTTACTCGAGGGCAGCGCTACTAATAACGCTGTTGTTTGTTTCCCACAGACAGCGGGATATTCGGCGTTCCTCTCACTACGCTGCTGGAAAACGACCAGAAGAAATATCCCGGCTCCAGAGTTCCTCTGGTTTTCAGGAAGGTACGTGGCTCTTCTTTCCCTCTTCGGTTGTTAGAAATGAGGTTGAAACACTGGAATGTTGTGATCAAGATTGTGAGCGCAGGCTTTTCCGGAAAGTTCCTAGTCAGCACTTCTCGCTATCTCACATTATCCTGACCTGGCGGCCCACGCTCCTCTCGCTTTTCCAAAAAACAAAGGCGGTGGCCAGAAGTGCTCTGGTTTGCTTTACACGGCTGTCTTGACCTCGATGTTTCTGTGTTTAAGTGGAATGAGGGAGGCCGTTTATTGTTTCACTGCTTCACCCCTTCAGGCGCTTGAGGGATTTACTGAGGGAACACTTAGAAACAGGATTAAAATAGACGCTTTAATAAACGGTCAGGAGTGAATCTGCTCGCTAGGAGATTCTTCCCACAGTGCAACACTGTCAGTAGAGAAGCAGAAATGCAGCGTTGACAGCTGATGAGTCCTGATCTCTTATCAGTCACTGATAAAGACTCTGTGTGTGTCTGAATGAGCTGGAATCTCAATCATCTCTGTCAGAAAACAACAGCACACAGATATGCTACTCAAACAAGACTGTGCTGTTGTTACCATGTTACATGTACAAAACTTATGGTGTTACCATAGTAGATGCCTACAAAACATGGCGTTATTGTGGAAGACATGGCGTTACCATGGTGAAAGTCCAGAAAACATGGTGTTACTGTAGTAAAAGCCTGGAAAACATGGTCTTGCTGTAGTTAAAGTCTGGAAAACTTGGTGTTACTGTAGTAAAAGCCTGGAAAACATGGTCTTGCTGTAGTAAAAGTCTGGAAAACTTGGTGTTACTGTAGTAAAAGCCTGGAAAACATGGTGTTGCTGTAGTTAAAGTCTGGAAAACTTGGTGTTACTGTAGTAAAAGCCTGGAAAACATGGTCTTGCTGTAGTTAAAGTCTGGAAAACTTGGTGTTACTGTAGTAAAAGCCTGGAAAACATGGTCTTGCTGTAGTAAAAGCCTGGAAAACATGGTCTTGCTGTAGTTAAAGTCTGGAAAACATGGTGTTGCTGTAGTAAAAGCCTGGAAAACATGGTCTTGCTGTAGTTAAAGTCTGGAAAACTTGGTTTTACTGTAGTAAAAGCCTGGAAAACATGGTGTTGCTGTAGTTAAAGTCTGGAAAACTTGGTGTTACTGTAGTAAAAGCCTGGAAAACATGGTGTTGCTGTAGTTAAAGTCTGGAAAACATGGCGTTGCTGTAGTAAAAGCCCGGAAAACATGGCATCTCTGTAATAAAAGCCCGGAAAACATTGTCTTGCTGTAGTAAAAGCCCGGAAAACATGGCGTTGCTGTAGTAAAAGCCCGGAAAACATGGCATCTCTGTAATAAAAGCCCGGAAAACATTGTCTTGCTGTAGTAAAAGCCCGGAAAACATGGTCTTGCTGTAGTTAAAGTCTGGAAAACTTGGTGTTACTGTAGTAAAAGCCTGGAAAACATGGTCTTGCTGTAGTTAAAGTCTGGAAAACTTGGTGTTACTGTAGTAAAAGCCTGGAAAACATGGTCTTGCTGTAGTTAAAGTCTGGAAAACTTGGTGTTACTGTAGTAAAAGCCTGGAAAACATGGTCTTGCTGTAGTAAAAGCCTGGAAAACATGGTCTTGCTGTAGTTAAAGTCTGGAAAACATGGCGTTGCTGTAGTAAAAGCCCGGAAAACATGGCATCTCTGTAATAAAAGCCCGGAAAACATTGTCTTGCTGTAGTAAAAGCCCGGAAAACATGGCGTTGCTGTAGTAAAAGCCCGGAAAACATGGCATCTCTGTAATAAAAGCCCGGAAAACATTGTCTTGCTGTAGTAAAAGCCCGGAAAACATGGTCTTGCTGTAGTTAAAGTCTGGAAAACTTGGTGTTACTGTAGTAAAAGCCTGGAAAACATGGTCTTGCTGTAGTTAAAGTCTGGAAAACTTGGTGTTACTGTAGTAAAAGCCTGGAAAACATGGTCTTGCTGTAGTTAAAGTCTGGAAAACATGGTGTCACTGTAGTAAAAGCCTGGAAAACATGGTGTCACTGTAGTAAAAGCCCGGAAAACATGGTCTTGCTGTAGTAAAAGCCCGGAAAACATCGTCTTGCTGTAGTAAAAGCCCGGAAAACATCGTCTTGCTGTAGTAAAAGCCCGGAAAACATGGTCTTGCTGTAGTAAAAGCCCGGAAAACATGGTCTTGCTGTAGTTAAAGTCTGGAAAACTTGGTGTTACTGTAGTAAAAGCCTGGAAAACATGGTCTTGCTGTAGTTAAAGTCTGGAAAACATGGTGTCACTGTAGTAAAAGCCTGGAAAACATGGTGTCACTGTAGTAAAAGCCCGGAAAACATGGTCTTGCTGTAGTTAAAGCCCGGAAAACATGGTCTTGCTGTAGTAAAAGCCCGGAAAACATGGTGTTTCTTATAGTAAATGTCCAGAAAGCCATTTTAATACCCAGCACGTGTGTTTGTGTGTCTCATGTAATAATGATTATGTTTCTGTTTTCAGCTGTTGTCTAAACTGGAGCAGACGGGGTTACAGACGGAGGGAATCCTCAGGGTCCCGGGATCAGCATCCAGAGTGAAGGTAAATAATCCATCATCGCTCCAGAGGAACACGGCCTGGTCCAGTATTTGTGTTGTTTTGCTCAGTAAAACATCCGTAAAGCATCTGACCTGGATTTCTCCCACTGATTCCTTCAGTGTTATTTGACCGGTTCATCAACTGATGAATTTGGCCACGAGTAACTCCTGCTGGTTTCATGTCAAGTCTCCTTCATTTATACAGCGCTTTAACAATATAGATTGTTTCAAAGCAGTTTTACAGTGATAATGGGAAATTAAAGTATCAGAGATTGTTTTGGCTTTACAGCAGCTCTAGAATAAAGTTATTGTCCAGATAAAGTTAGTTTTGAGAAATAAAAAATAAAAAATTATCATCTCCACGTAAACTTCAAAAACGCGAATCTGTGAAAACGCTGACGGCGCGCACATGCATATTACGTGTTTAGTCTATAGTTATGCACGTTTGAATATATATGTGCGCAGGCGTGTAGTCCTTTACAAATTGACCACAACAAATTTCTTGTCTGGCCTTAAAAATTCCTAATATTCATAAATGCATGTGTTTGTCCTCCACAGCACCTGCGTCAGGAGCTGGAGCTGAAGTTCTACGAGGATCGCTTCGACTGGGATCAGGTGCGTCAGAACGACGCGGCGGGTTTGTTGAAGATGTTTATCCGCGAGCTGCCGTATCCTTTGCTAACCCAACAGCATCTGCCAGCGTTCACAGCGGCTCAGAGTGAGTCTGAACACACACACACACACACACACACACGAGTCCACCAGTAGCCGCGTTTCCATTACAGATTTGCGCCAAACTTTTGCGATATTTTCTAAATGTCGATAAAAATCTATTGCGAAATGACCACGTTTCCATTAACCGATGTTATGTGACTAAAACAATTTTTTCCTCTCTTGATAAGTCATTCCAACAATTATAGCAACGGATGTTGGTAGATTTACATATCCACTGCAGTTTTATTTTTAACCGAAGGTGTGTTTTCCAAGCATGAATGATTAGCATAAATAATTGATAGCATTAATATCTGCTTCAAGCTCTTGATTGTGGCATTTCTTTGTTGTTTAGAATCCAGTAGCTATTCCTGTAATACTTTTCTTTTATGAGTTTAATAAAGAACTCTCGTCTTCTGTCCAAACACGCCACGCCTTCTTTAAAGAATGATAAATTTTTCGTTCGCCAGATGACCTGTAAATGCGCAAAAACTTTCCATCGCAGTTTTATGAAATATTCCTTTTTCGAACTGCCTGAACACCGCCTCATGCGAGCGTAAAAACGTTTTTAGCGATATATGGGAATTTTTGCGCAAATTTTCAATTCGCAATTTCAATTTGCTCAATTTTAAGGGTAATGGAAACGTCTGTTCTGAGTCACGTCACTCATCTCTCTCTCTCTCTCCATCTGTGTGTCAGGTATCTCATCAGCCAAACACCAGTTTCAGGCTCTTCATCTCCTCATCATGCTGCTTCCCGAAGCCAACAGAGACACGCTGAAGGTCTGTTCATCTCCACACACTGTTTATGATGATCATCAGCTCAATAATACGGGTGTAACGAGACCCTCATGTCACGATTCGATACCTATCCCGATACTGAACTCAAGATACCATATTATTGCAATACTCCAAGACATATGATAAATGGCAAACAACAAATTGATTAAAATGCTAAATTTGATATTACATTGTGTGTGTAAATGAATATTCTTGGACTTGGTGCTGAAACCCAAAGCACAGGACAATAGAGCAACAGAATAACAATATTCATGATTCTGAAGCTGAAAATACTGAAATATTGTAGATGAATATGCTTGAACTGTCTCTGACTAGATATATTTAAAATAATGTAGGACACTTTTTACGCAAATATTCCCCCATTATTATACATTATATTCAACATTATATATAGTAGTTTAATGTAGTTCTGACACTAAAACTCTGAAAATGTGAATTCTTTCCTCACACAGTAATTTTTATTTTGGGTGAACTATCCACGATACATACTGTTGCATTTTTGTATTGTGATATATTGACATGATATAGCCTACTGTCACACCCCTACTAAATAACTATTATTTAAGGCTTTTTGACTAAGACAATAAAAGGCCCTCAATGTATTTATGATACTTCTGCTATAATGACATTTTCAAACCGTTTATTTACTAAAACTATGACTGGCGGTAATTTTAAATAATTAAATAATATAATTATAAATAATGAAGTTCCATTATTCATTATTATAGTTGACTAAAACCATAAAAAACATTTCCGTTACTTGAAATATAATGTTAACTGAAATAAAATAATAATAAAATAAATAATAAAAAAAAAACAGTTGCCAAAGCAACATTTCCCATTTTCATTTAGATTAACTTGATATATTAAAAACTAAAAATGAAATATAAATGAATAAAAACAATATGGACATATTTAACAAAAAGCAATAATTAATAAAAACATAAATTCATTTTTTTAACTAAAATTAAAATTAAAACAGAAAATTAAAATATAAAAAACTAATTTAAAATATAAAAAACATATATAATAGTATCTCAATGATACTAAAATCAAGTAACACTTGCTCAAAGTTTTATTTCCAATGATAAATTATAGTTTGTGGTTTTTAGAATTAGCTTTTACTCACAATAGCCAAAAACCTATTATGGAGCTTGAAATGTATATGAATTTGTTCACAGAACATTATATCCAGGATCAGGAGAACCAAGTATAAAACACAAAAAATGGCTGTTAAAATGAGAAATATGATTTCAGCTTACATCTTCATTTTAGCTTATTTTAAAGCTTGAGAACTGCTTCTTTAAGGTCAGATTTCTCCCCAGACATGAGCTAAATCTGACAAAACCTGGCATTTATAAAAACCAGATCTATAGAAGTTAAGATACAACCCCTGGCAAAAAGTATGGAATCACCCCTCTCAGAAGAGTTCATTCAAATGTTTAATTGTGTAGAAAAAAAAAACAAGCACATATATGCCACAAAACAATTTTCACTGAACAATCCAAACTTCTGGCTGTATAAAACACTTTTTAAAAAAAAACAAAAAAAAATAACTATAGTCAATTACAACTGTTTTTACAGATCACACAGAGGAAAAAAATATGGAATCACACAAATCTGAGGAAAATTATATGGAATCACCATGCACTTTGCATTTCTAAAACAAACACCTGTATCTACTAATTAGTCTGCAGTTAAAAAAGAGTGCTTGCACACATTAGTGATGTGTTGAACCAAGATGATTGACATAACTCATGGCTCCAACACGAGAGATGTCAGTTGAAACAAAGGAGAGGATTATCAAACTTCTCGAAGAAGGTAAATCTTCACAGAATGTTGCAAAAGATGTTGGTTGTTCCCAGTCAGCTGTGTCTAAAATCTGGACCAAGTACAAATCAAATGGAAAGGTTGTAAAAGGGAAGCGTACTGGTAGACCAAGAAAGACATCAAAGCGCCAAGACAGAAAACTTAAAGCAATATGCCTTGAAAACAGAAAATGCACAACAAAACAAATGAGGAACAAATGGGCAGAAAGTGGAGTCAATGTCTGTGACCGGACTGTAAGAAATCGCCTAAAAGAAATGGGATTTACATACAGAAAAGCCAAACGAAAACCATCATTAACATCTAAACAGAAAAAAACAAGGTTTCAGTGGGCTAAAGAAAGACAATCTTGGACTGTGGATGACTGGATGAGTTATATTCAGTGATGAATCACGAATCTGCATTGGGCAGGGTGATGATGCTGGAACTTTTGTTTGGTGCCGTTCCAATGAAATTTATAAAGACAACTGCCTGAAGAAAACATGCAAATTTCCACAATCATTAATGATATGGGGTTGTATGTCAGGTAAAGGTATGGGAGAGATGACAGTCATTACATCTTCTATAAATGCACAAGTTTATGTTGAGATTTTGGACACTTTTCTTATTCCATCAATTGAAAGGATGTTTGGTGATGGTAGCATCATTTTTCAGGATGATAATGCATCGTGCCATAGGGCAAAATCTGTGAAAACATTCCTACAGGAAAGACATATAATGTCAATGGCATGGCCTGCAAATAGTCCGGACCTCAATCCAATTGAAAATCTGTGGTGGAAATTAAAGAAAATGGTCCATGACAAGGCTCCAACCTGCAAAGCTGATCTGGCAACTGCAATAAGACAAAGCTGGAGACAGATTGAAGAAGTATACTGTTTGTCATTAGTTAAATCCATGCCTCAGAGAATTCAAGCTGTTATAAAAGCCAGAGGTGGTGCAACAAAGTACTAGTAGTGTTTTTATTTGGTGATTCCATATAATTTTCCTCAGATTTGTGTGATTCCATATTTTTTTCCTCTGTGTGATCTGTAAAAACAGTTGTAATTGACTATAGTTATTTTTATTTTATTTTTTTAAAAGTGTTTTATACAGCCAGAAGTTTGGATTGTTCAGTGAAAATTGTTTTGTGGCATATATGTGCTTGTTTTTTTTTCTACACAATTAAACATTTGAATGAACATCTTCTGAGAGGGGTGATTCCATACTTTTTGCCAGGGGTTGTAGAATAAAATACATTTTAAATAAGCGTTCTGTGGTTTAGTGTAAATAAAACAGTACGAGTCTGTGGAATGTCCCTATTTAGAGAACTGAGTGTGTTTAAATGAGCATGTTCTCAGGTGAAGTTGATGAACCGGTCGGACGAGCGGCATTAATCTGTGATGACGCACACACACACACACACACACACACACACACACACACACACACACAGACGTGAGAGAGAATCAGGCTTGTTTGACGTCATGTTTGGTGCCCATATTCTCATGTGGAGATTCACACTGATTCTGTTCCTGCTGAAATCTGCTGAAAACGCAGTACAGATGCAGGAGACGTCAGCAGAGGTCACGGGTTCGACTCGCAGGGAATGAAGCTTCAATGCAGCGCGAGTCAAATTTATGTTTGTTTGCGGTGTTTGTTCTCAGGCTTTTCTGGAGTTCCTGAGAAAGGTGGTGGCGTACGAGGCGATGAACCGCATGAGTCTGTGGAACGTCTCCATGATCGTAGCGCCAAACCTCTTCACTTTCCGCGGGAAGAACGCCAAACAGGAGGAGATGCAGGTCGCCGTTGCTGCCGCCCAACTCGTGCGTCTCCTCATTACCCATCAGGACCTGCTGTGGACGGTGAGCATCTGCAGCTACATGAGCCACGGGATCGCTTCATATCCAGAAATATTCAAAAAAGTGTGGAAAACGTGGCGTTTCTGTAGTAAAAGCCTGGAAAATATGGTGATACTGTAGTAAAAGCCTGGAAAATATGGTGTTATTGTAGTAAAAGTCCAGAAAACATGGTGTTATTGTGGTAAAAGTCTGGAAAACATGGTGTTGCTGTAGTAAATGTTCAGAAAACATGGTGTTACTGTAGTAAAATCCAAAAAACATTAGCCATCAGGACATGCTGTGGATGGTAGCATCTGAAAAGCTACATTAACCATGTTTTCGCTTGATATTCAGAAATTAGCTGGGCTCATGAATGTCTTTGAGTCACTGACGTCTCATAATCGTATCCGCAGGTCCCGTGTTTCCTGATCTCCCACGTCAGAAAAATGAACGAAGCCGCCAGTGGCAAGAAAACACCGACCTCAGAGAAAACCAAACGCAAGCTATTGAGGAGATGGAACGTGGAGAAGGACCGAGACCGCAGCGAAGTGAGTGCTCATGGGACTGAACCTTCATTCCTCGTTTGGATAAGAGTTAATCGACACTGGGGAGCCGTGAACCAGGGTTATTATAGCTAACCAAAACCATTTAAAAAAAACATTTGGAATAAAATGAAAGTTAACTGAAACTGAAAGTTAACTTAACTGTCTATCAATTTATATACATACAAAACAGTATCTAAAACAGTCTCTAAATGATGCTAAAATAACATTGCGTGAACGTAAATGTGTTAAAATTATTGAATTAACTTAAAATCTCAGAAGGACTTAAAGTACATATTTGAATTCATAGGCGCTGATGAAAACATTGTAGAATTTCTGGTGAATCCTAATATTATGATCTGGCCGTTTAATGCAGAACGAGATTTTATGATTTGTACAGCGTCTGAAATGTTGACAAACCCAAGATGGCGGACGCGCTGACGTATCCGGAGCGGCCTTATGTGGCATCTATAAGCATTTACTTATATCACATCAAACGACGTGATGTTACATATTTTAACTTGAGCGCCTCAAACATCACTTACATCAGCCGATATGAATCTGTTCAAATGGATTACTACGTCTCCCGCCACAGATTCAAATGTGCCGTTGATAGTAAACAGATCCATTACTAATTCACTTTTCTCCGTTACGTAAAGTCATTCAAGAACTAGCAACGACGGTTACAGCACTAGCCTAGTATAGTATGAGAGAAAAAGAGAAATAAACTGAGCGTGTGCGATTACCTTCGTCTGTTAGAGCTTTATTCTCCAGGTCCAGCCATAACGTCGTGAAATAATGCATCATCATGACACTGAGGAACATCCTTTTATCGCTGATTTCACGCGACGGCCGTCAGTCAGTCAGTGCTGATCGATATTGGCGCGTAATTTCCTCGGTGACGTGTTGCTCGACAGTTGAGCCTTATAAGGTGATGTTCAAAAATAATAATAATTAAAAAAAATACAAAAAATTAACAATAAAGCAGTTATTAAAATAATTTCAACCTTGTTTAGTTCCTAAATTAATCAAGAGTTTTTGAACGAATCAGCTGAATGGACTGATTCACTCACAAAGCCGTAGCCTAATTTGGCGCCACCTACTGGCGAAAAACATGTAACTTGCACTGAGTGTAAACAAACATTGCAATACTCCATATGATAAAAGACATGATAAAAGATTAACAAAAAATGTACTGTTGATTAAAATGCTAAATTTGATATTACATTGTGTGTGTAAATGAATAGTCTTGGACTTGGTGCTGAAACCCAAAGCACAGGACAATAGAGACACCAGAATAACAATATTCATGATTCTGAAGCTGAAAATACTGAATTATTTTAGATGAATATGCTTGATCTCTGTCACTGACTAGATATATTTAAAATAATGGTGGCCATTTTTACACTAATATTCCCCCATTGCATTATTATACATTATATTCAACATTATATATAATAGTTTAATGTAGTACTGACACTAAAACTCTGAAAACTTCATCACACAGTAATTTTTATCTATCCATGATACATATTGTTGCATTTTTGTATTGCAATATATTGTGACACCCCTACTATTAATAATAACATGTGTGTGTGTGTTCCTCAGGTCACTGATCTTCGTGACGGCGTCATCAGAGTTCACGCGCCGCTTCACGCTAAGGTTTCAATGGCGATTCAGTTGAGCTGCGAGATGAAGGCCAGAGACATCACGGCACGCTTCGACATCGAGAACGGGTTAGTGCACCACGTCAGTACACACACAGGTCACATGACCCAACCAACCGATGTTGTTAACCAATCACTGTCGATTGCAGGCGCGGGTCGCGAAGCGGTAGTCGACGACAGAGACAGTGTCTGTTCGAGGTGGGAGGAAACATCGGTGAGTCAAACATCATCAGTGCCATTATATTAGTGAATAATAAATAGTAATTATTAGGGGTGTAACAATATATCGCAATACAAAAATGCAACAATATGTATTGTGTATATGTCACCCAAAATGAAAATTACTGTGTGAGATATTTTTTTACGTTTTCAGAGTTTTAGTGTCAGTCCTACATTACACCCCTGGTTATTATATGATATATTATTAGTAATAATATAATGTGAGTGAATAACTGAAGACCGGTTGGTTCTCTCTAGGTGAGCGCTGCCTGGATCCAGACGCTCATTTACTAGACGTTTACCACGCTAATCCTTACTGCGAATGGGTGTTAAAGTCACGCTGACCTGAGAACAGTTTTCTGCAGAGGTGCTGCGGAGGTCGGAGGTCAAACCCTGAGGTTGACCTTTGTGGCGTGGTTCAATGCTGGTCATTGAGTTTGCCTGGTGCCAAAACTGTGTGACCGTCCCGGACAGAAGCATGATTCATCACTTCTTACCGCTAGCCAGTGTAAAAAAGAGCATGTACATAAAATATTTATACCACTAATTTATCCTGCTGTATGATAATTATTTTGTATTGTTTCTATAAGCTGCATGTTTGCGATGAAGCCATGTGAACTGAACCCTGCGAGCGGCTCGTATTCACCCCAAAATCCAACAAAAAACACATTTTATATCAAATTCTCATTGTTGATGAATTACTAAAATGGGGGAAAATGTTTACATTAATATTAGAGCTGTGCAACGATTAATCTCATCCAAAATAAATGTTTGTTTACATGATATATGTGTGTGTTCTGTGTATAATTATTTTGTATATATAAATACACACACATGCATGCATATATTTAAGAAATACTTTCCTGTACATATATATTTATATATAATATTTTATATATAAATAACACATTTTCCTTAAATATATACATGCATGTGTGTGTAATTATATATACACTAAATAATTATACAGTACACACACATATATATAACGTTTATTCTGGATGCGATTAATCGTTTCACAGCACTAATTAACAGTTGATGTAGTGCCTTTAATGAATGCATTACTGTTACAATAATAAGAATGACCATTAATCAAAAACATAACATGCCCTGATGTATTACAATAATTTTACAGTAATGTGAATTTGTGTTTGAATGTTGAAATAATGTCATTGACATTTTGCCTTTTGATTTTGGTTTGAAATATGAGCTGCACGGGTAAATATGACCTCAATTAAACCAGATGAATATTAATGCCGATGTCATCAAACACTACCCGGACTGATGAAGGACTCGAGTGAAAACTGAAACATTAAACGTTGATGAACATACGAAACAAAGAAGATCATTCGGGACAGATGACCTTTGACCCCTGATGATTTACTTCAGTGCCTGCCAGTAATACTTTTGATGCTCTGAATATGTTTGTTTTTTCATCTTAAAGCTGTTTTTTTATGTATGATGTACATGTGCACTTATTGATTGGATTTTTTTTATTTGATTGTTTTTGTAGTAACACGTTCTTGACGTTGCCAACAGAATTTGTGCATCGAATCATTTATTTTCCTCATTTGAGTTGTGGAAGCTCATGATGAATGCGTTTGCTTGTGTTTTATCATAGTGACCGTTTTACAGCAAAGCCATGGGAATATTTTCTGTAGCCTCATTTCATCAAAACCACATTATTATTAATACGCCGGCCAAACATGAAGTCACAGTGAGTATTATGAAGAAGATGTAGCCATATCATAGATTTCATATCATGATGTTAAATATGGAATGAAGTTGCTGTAATATTTGGGTGAAACTACAGTTCATTATGAAACTAATCCAATTAAAACACATGAAACCTCATCAGTGTGTCATTGTTGCATAAGATCACTCATCTGAACAAGTTTGTGTCTCTAAAGCTCTTTGTTTGAATCTGTGTCAGTATCAGCGTTCTGGAATGTTCCAGATAGTGAAGGAATGTTGGTTTCATCATCAGTAAAACAAGCCACACGCTCGACTAAGAAACAAGTTGTGTTTTATTAACTAGTTTCAAATCTGGTAAACCATCACAATAAGGTTTCAGTTAACATGAACAATGTAAAACTCTTAAATGTTAAACATTTTTAAAATCAAATGTATGCACTGTGAACTAACATAAAAATTAACAGTTTGATTTTCACTAATTTTACTATTCAAAAATAAAAGCAATGTTAACAAATGAGACCTTATTGTAAAGTGTTACTTAACAGAGTCAAAGTTTTGGGTAAAATCTCTATGATTATTCTCAGGACATGATGAATTATGGTTTTATGCAGGGCAGGAATGAGGAAACACATGTGTGTGTGTGAACGCGGCGCTGAAGTCCAGAACGTCAGTCACGTGACCCTTGAAGACGCGCAGGTTCTTCATGCAACCGCGGAACGACTCTCTGGTGCGAAGACAGTTCTGCTTCACCTCAGCTGTGACACACACAAACACACAAACACACGCACACACACACACACACCGTCAACCTCAACAACTAAAAATCATGACATACTAAATCATAATTATAGATAAAAAGTCATAATTATGACATAAAAAAGTTTTAGGACAAAGTCAAGATCATGATTCATGACAAAAATTCTAAATTATGACACGTTATTATAATTATAGAAAGTCATAACTAGAATGAATATGTCATAATTATAGAAAGTCATAATTATGACAAATTATAAAAATTACAATTATATTACAATTAATATATATTACAATTATAACAAAAATTTAAAATTATGACAAATAGTCAAAATCATGACATACTAAGTCATAATTATGACAAAAAGTCAGTGACATTACGCCGTTCCCGTAGAAACGGGCCGATGCTGAAGTCAGTACCTGGATGTCCGCCCACATAAATGGGGTTTTTGGTCTCGGCCGATGTGGAGGATGAGTACGGGTTCTCCACGGTCACCGTCACGCCGTCGACGGTCAGACTCAAGCTGTGCTTCTGCTTGTTGGCCACCAGGGTCCGCCAGCGCCCGTCACACATGCTCACGCTGCTCCTGCTGCTCGCCGAGATCCGGCCCGCGCCGTTATTCACGCTGAACACCACCTGCGACGGGTCGAGCATCAGTCACGGGCACCGTAACACGGGTCACTGGAGGCTAACCGTACTGGAGGCTAACCGTACTGAAGGCTAACCATACTGAAGGCTAACCATACCGAAGGCTAACCATACCGAAAGCTAACCCTACTGACTAACGGTCACCATAACACCGGTCACTGAAGGCTAACCGTACTGGAGGCTAACCGTACTGAAGGCTAACCACACTGAAAGCTAACCGTACTGACCAACGGTCAACGTAACACCGGTCACTGAAGGCTAACCATACTGGAGGCTAACCGTACTGATGGCTAACCGTACTGAAGGCTAACCATACTGAAAGCTAACCGTACTGACCAACGGTCACCGTAACACCAGTCACTGAAGGCTAACCGTACTGGAGGCTAACCGTACTGGAGGCTAACCGTACTGAAGGCTAACCGTACCTGTCCGTTGAGCAGCTCCAGGCCGATGGCGTCCACTTTCGTGCTGCTGATTCCCAACAGAATCCCGTCGGGAGCCGTGGAGCGGAAGTCGAGACTCACCGTCACGTCCGAGCCCACGTTATAGCCCTCCTTCACTGCAGGAGCAGACACACTCAATCAGGGCATTACACGACAACATTAGCACACATTACATTAGCTAAAAAGGACAAAAAAGTCAAAATTATGAAAGTCAATTGACAGTTAAAATTATAACAAAAATGCAAGTCAGTGACATTAAAAGTTAAAATTATGACGACAAATGTCAAAATCATGACAAAACGTCAAAATCATGACAAAAAGTCATAATTATGACAAAATAAAATTATGGCATAAAAAGTAAAAAATATGACATCATAATTTTGAGTTTTCATCTTACAAATTTTTAATAATTTTGACTTTTTAAGTGTGTGAGAGAGTACTAGAGGAGGTTCTGTTCTCTGAGTCATGTGTGAGAGAGTTCTAGAGGAGGTTCTGTTCTCTGAGATGTGTGTGAGAGTTCTAGAGGAGGTTCTGTTCTCTGAGTCGTGTGTGAGAGAGAGTTCTAGAGGAGGTTCTGTTCTCTGAGATGTGTGTGAGAGAGTTCTAGAGGAGGTTCTGTTCTCTGAGATGTGTGTGAGAGAGTTCTAGATGAGGTTCTGTTCTCTGAGATGTGTGAGAGAGAGTACTAGATGAGGTTCTGTTCTCTGAGATGTGTGAGAAAGAGTTCTAGATGAGGTTCTGTTCTCTGAGATGTGTGAGAAAGAGTTCTAGATGAGGTTCTGTTCTCTGAGATGTGTGTGAGAGTTCTAGAGGAGGTTCTGTTCTCTGAGATGTGTGTGAGAGAGTTCTAGAGGAGGTTCTGTTCTCTGAGATGTGTGAGAGAGAGTACTAGAGGAGGTTCTGTTCACTGAGATGTGTGAGAAAGAGTTCTAGATAAGGTTCTGTTCTCTGAGATGTGTGAGAAAGAGTTCTAGATGAGGTTCTGTTCTCTGAGATGTGTGAGAGAGAGTTCTAGAGGAGGTTCTGTTCTCTGAGATGTGTGAGAGAGAGTACTAGAGGAGGTTCTGTTCACTGAGATGTGTGAGAAAGAGTTCTAGATGAGGTTCTGTTCTCTGAGATGTGTGAGAAAGAGTTCTAGATGAGGTTCTGTTCTCTGAGATGTGTGTGAGAGTTCTAGAGGAGGTTCTGTTCTCTGAGATGTGTGTGAGAGAGTTCTAGAGGAGGTTCTGTTCTCTGAGATGTGTGAGAGAGAGTACTAGAGGAGGTTCTGTTCACTGAGATGTGTGAGAAAGAGTTCTAGATGAGGTTCTGTTCTCTGAGATGTGTGAGAAAGAGTTCTAGATGAGGTTCTGTTCTCTGAGATGTGTGAGAGAGAGTACTAGAGGAGGTTCTGTTCTCTGAGAAATGTGAGAAAGAGTTCTAGATGAGGTTCTGTTCTCTGAGATGTGTGAGAAAGAGTTCTAGAGGAGGTTCTGTTCTCTGAGATGTGTGAGAGAGAGTACTAGAGGAGGTTCTGTTCTCTGAGATGTGTGAGAAAGAGTTCTAGAGGAGGTTCTGTTCTCTGAGATGTGTGAGAAAGAGTTCTAGATGAGGTTCTGTTCTCTGAGATGTGTGAGAAAGAGTTCTAGAGGAGGTTCTGTTCTCTGAGATGTGTGAGAGAGAGTACTAGAGGAGGTTCTGTTCACTGAGATGTGTGAGAAAGAGTTCTAGAGGAGGTTCTGTTCTCTGAGAAGTGTGAGAAAGACTTCTAGATGAGGTTCTGTTCTCTGAGAAGTGTGAGAAAGAGTTCTAGATGAGGTTCTGTTCACTGAGATGTGTGAGAAAGAGTTCTAGATGAGGTTCTGTTCTCTGAGAAGTGTGAGAAAGAGTTCTAGAGGAGGTTCTGTTCTCTGAGATGTGTGAGAGAGAGTACTAGAGGAGGTTCTGTTCTCTGAGATGTGTGTGAGAGAGTACTAGATGAGGTTCTGTTCTCTGAGATGTATGTGAGAGAGTTCTAGAGGAGGTTCTGTTCTCTGAGATGTGTGAGAAAGACTTCTAGAGGAGGTTCTGTTCTCTGAGATGTGTGAGAAAGACTTCTAGAGGAGGTTCTGCTCACTGAAAGCTGCGTATCCGTCTCCGCTGAAGAAGGTCCCGTCCTGAGCGCCTCTAAAGCAGGAGCTCGTCCCATCGGCCACCAGTGGCCGGTTCAGGTCCATACGCACACCGTTCAGAGTCACATCCTGAAGACAAGCCGCCAGACTGTGTGTGACCTGCAGAACCACACACACACACACACACACACACACACACACCTCGGGTTAACACAGACATTCCTGTGCTTTTTACACTTTTAACTCATAGTAAAGACATCTTCATCTTTCTTTAGCGTGTAATGTTGCTGTTTGATCATGAAAAAGCTCATTACAGCAACATTACTGCAACAATGGAGAATATGGGGAAAATAATC
>CM040840.1:28778522-28786022 GCA_022828995.1 Vimba vimba
ACCAAATGCATCCTATATGAGATAAATCAGATATAGATAGGCCTACACAAAATAAACACAACATTACAACTTACATTTGCACAAAACAAAAGGCTGCGAATACACACGCAAACTTATAGTCATGATGAAGGTGTAAAATGGTCCCAAACATAACTCCGGCGTGCTCGCTATACATGTTTTGCGGTTAAACTTATCGATCATCGATTAAGCAGGTTCAAGTTTAATCGATTAAATGTATTATCGACAATCAATCGATCGTCGATTAATCGTTAACATCCCTAAAAAATATATATACATATATACATGCAAATATTATATAGACATGCATGTGTGTGTATTTATATATACAAAATAATTATACACAGCACACACACATATATTATGTAAACAAAAACTTTTATTTTGGATGCGATTAATCGCGATTAATTGTTAATTGTTTGTGAGTGAGTGAATGTGTGTGTTTGTGTCTGTGAGTGTGTGTGTGTGTGTGTGTGTGTGTGTGTGAGAGTGTGTGTGTTTGTCACTCACGTGCCGTCCACTGCTGTGTTCCTGATGCAGCCGTAGAAGGAGTCGGAGGATCCCGGAACAACAGCTCGTTCTCCTGGAGGAACACCACCGAAGAAGAGCCGGCCCAGAGCCAGAGCTTTCTCAGCAGATGAGCCCAGCTTCAGAACCACCGGGTTCTGCTCGTCCACCAGCACTGAGATCGACCTGGAGATGGAGAAACACGGAGATGAAGAAACATGGAGACATGGAGATGAGGAGATGAGGAGACATGGAGATGAAGAAACATGGAGAAACATGGAGATGAAGAAACATGGAGAAACATGGAGAAACACGGAGATGAAGATACATGGAGACACGGAGATGAAGAAACATGAAGATGAAGAAACATGGAGAAACATGGAGATGAAGAAACATGGAGAAACATGGAGATGAAGAAACATGGAGAAACATGGAGATGAAGAAACATGGAGAAACATGGAGATGAAGAAACATGGAGAAACATGGAGATGAAGAAACATGGAGAAACATGGAGATGAAGAAACATGGAGAAACATGGAGATGAAGAAACATGGAAATGAAGAAACACAGAGATGAAGAAACATGGAGATGAAGAAACATGAAGAAACACAGAGATGAAGAAACATGGAGATGAAGAAACATGGAGAAACATGGAGATGAAGAAACACAGAGATGAAGAAACATGGAGATGAAGAAACATGGAGAAACATGGAGATGAAGAAACATGGAGATGAAGAAACATGGAGAAACATGGAGATGAAGAAACATGGAGATGAAGAAACATGGAGAAACACAGAGATGAAGAAACATGGAGATGAAGAAACATGGAGATGAAGAAACACAGAGATGAAGAAACATGGAGATGAAGAAACATGGAGAAACATGGAGATGAAGAAACATGGAGATGAAGAAACACAGAGATGAAGAAACATGGAGATGAAGAAACATGGAGAAACATGGAGATGAAGAAACATGGAGATGAAGAAACATGGAGATGAAGAAACATGGAGATGAAGAAACATGGAGAAACATGGAGATGAAGAAACATGGAGAAACATGGAGATGAAGAAACATGGAGAAACACAGAGATGAAGAAACATGGAGATGAAGAAACATGGAGAAACATGGAAATGAAGAAACATGGAAATGAAGAAACACAGAGATGAAGAAACATGGAGATGAAGAAACATGAAGAAACATGGAGATGAAGAAACATGGAGAAACATGGAGATGAAGAAACACAGAGATGAAGAAACATGGAGATGAAGAAACATGGAGAAACATGGAGATGAAGAAACACAGAGATGAAGAAACATGGAGATGAAGAAACATGAAGAAACACAGAGATGAAGAAACATGGAGATGAAGAAACATGGAGAAACATGGAGATGAAGAAACACAGAGATGAAGAAACATGGAGATGAAGAAACATGGAGAAACATGGAGATGAAGAAACATGGAGATGAAGAAACATGGAGAAACATGGAGATGAAGAAACATGGAGATGAAGAAACATGGAGAAACACAGAGATGAAGAAACATGGAGATGAAGAAACATGGAGAAACACAGAGATGAAGAAACATGGAGAAACACAGAGATGAAGAAACATGGAGATGAAGAAACATGGAGATGAAGAAACACAGAGATGAAGAAACATGGAGATGAAGAAACATGGAGAAACATGGAGATGAAGAAACATGGAGATGAAGAAACACAGAGATGAAGAAACATGGAGATGAAGAAACATGGAGAAACATGGAGATGAAGAAACATGGAGATGAAGAAACATGGAGATGAAGAAACATGGAGAAACATGGAGATGAAGAAACATGGAGAAACATGGAGATGAAGAAACATGGAGAAACACAGAGATGAAGAAACATGGAGATGAAGAAACATGGAGAAACATGGAAATGAAGAAACATGGAAATGAAGAAACACAGAGATGAAGAAACATGGAGATGAAGAAACATGAAGAAACACAGAGATGAAGAAACATGGAGAAACATGGAGATGAAGAAACACAGAGATGAAGAAACATGGAGATGAAGAAACATGGAGAAACATGGAGATGAAGAAACACAGAGATGAAGAAACATGGAGATGAAGAAACATGAAGAAACACAGAGATGAAGAAACATGGAGAAACATGGAGATGAAGAAACACAGAGATGAAGAAACATGGAGATGAAGAAACATGGAGAAACATGGAGATGAAGAAACATGGAGAAACATGGAGATGAAGAAACATGGAGAAACATGGAGATGAAGAAACATGGAGAAACATGGAGATGAAGAAACATGGAGATGAAGAAACACAGAGATGAAGAAACATGGAGATGAAGAAACATGGAGAAACATGGAGATGAAGAAACATGGAGATGAAGAAACACAGAGATGAAGAAACATGGAGAAACATGGAGATGAAGAAACATGGAGATGAAGAAACATGGAGATGAAGAAACATGGAGAAACATGGAGATGAAGAAACATGGAGAAACATGGAGATGAAGAAACATGGAGATGAAGAAACATGAAGAAACACAGAGATGAAGAAACATGGAGATGAAGAAACATGGAGAAACATGGAGATGAAGAAACATGGAGAAACATGGAGATGAAGAAACATGGAGAAACATGGAGATGAAGAAACATGGAGATGAAGAAACATGGAGAAACATGGAGATGAAGAAACATGGAGAAACATGGAGATGAAGAAACATGGAGATGAAGAAACATGGAGATGAAGAAACACAGAGATGAAGAAACATGGAGATGAAGAAACATGGAGATGAAGAAACATGGAGATGAAGAAACATGGAGATGAAGAAACATGGAGATGGAGAAACATGGAGAAACATGGAGATGAAGAAACATGGAGATGAAGAAACATGGAGATGAAGAAACATGGAGATGAAGAAACATGGAGATGAAGAAACACAGAGATGAAGAAACATGGAGATGAAGAAACATGGAGATGAAGAAACATGGAGATGGAGAAACATGGAGAAACATGGAGATGAAGAAACATGGAGAAACACAGAGATGAAGAAACATGGAGATGAAGAAACATGGAGATGAAGAAACATGGAGATGGAGAAACATGGAGAAACATGGAGATGAAGAAACATGGAGAAACATGGAGATGAAGAAACATGGAGATGAAGAAACATGGAGATGAAGAAACATGGAGATGAAGAAACATGGAGATGAAGAAACACAGAGATGAAGAAACATGGAGATGAAGAAACATGGAGATGAAGAAACATGGAGATGGAGAAACATGAAGAAACATGGAGATGAAGAAACATGGAGAAACACAGAGATGAAGAAACATGGAGATGAAGAAACATGAAGAAACACAGAGATGAAGAAACATGGAGATGAAGAAACATGGAGATGGAGAAACATGGAGAAACATGGAGATGAAGAAACATGGAGAAACACAGAGATGAAGAAACATGGAGATGAAGAAACACAGAGATGAAGAAACATGGAGATGAAGAAACATGGAGAAACATGGAGATGAAGAAACACAGAGATGAAGAAACATGGAGATGAAGAAACATGAAGAAACACAGAGATGAAGAAACATGGAGAAACATGGAGATGAAGAAACACAGAGATGAAGAAACATGGAGATGAAGAAACATGGAGAAACATGGAGATGAAGAAACATGGAGATGAAGAAACATGGAGAAACATGGAGATGAAGAAACATGGAGAAACATGGAGATGAAGAAACATGGAGATGAAGAAACACAGAGATGAAGAAACATGGAGATGAAGAAACATGGAGAAACATGGAGATGAAGAAACATGGAGATGAAGAAACACAGAGATGAAGAAACATGGAGATGAAGAAACATGGAGAAACATGGAGATGAAGAAACATGGAGAAACATGGAGATGAAGAAACATGGAGAAACACAGAGATGAAGAAACATGGAGATGAAGAAACATGGAGATGGAGAAACATGGAGAAACATGGAGATGAAGAAACATGGAGAAACACAGAGATGAAGAAACATGGAGATGAAGAAACACAGAGATGAAGAAACATGGAGATGAAGAAACATGAAGAAACACAGAGATGAAGAAACATGGAAATGAAGAAACATGAAGAAACACAGAGATGAAGAAACATGGAGATGAAGAAACACAGAGATGAAGAAACATGGAGATGAAGAAACATGAAGAAACATGGAGAAACACAGAGATGAAGAAACATGGAGATGAAGAAACATGAAGAAACACAGAGATGAAGAAACATGGAGATGAAGAAACACAGAGATGAAGAAACATGGAGATGAAGAAACATGAAGAAACATGGAGAAACACAGAGATGAAGAAACATGGAGATGAAGAAACACAGAGATGAAGAAACATGGAGATGAAGAAACATGAAGAAACATGGAGAAACACAGAGATGAAGAAACATGGAGATGAAGAAACACAGAGATGAAGAAACACAGAGATGAAGAAACATGGAGAAACACAGAGATGAAGAAACATGGAGATGAAGAAACACAGAGATGAAGAAACACAGAGATGAAGAAACATGGAGAAACACAGAGATGAAGAAACATGGAGATGAAGAAACACAGAGATGAAGAAACATGGAGAAACACAGAGATGAAGAAACATGGAGATGAAGAAACACAGAGATGAAGAAACACAGAGATGAAGAAACATGGAGAAACACAGAGATGAAGAAACATGGAGATGAAGAAACATGAAGAAACACAGAGATGAAGAAACATGGAGATGAAGAAACACAGAGATGAAGAAACATGGAGATGAAGAAACACGGAGATGAAGAAACATGAAGAAACACAGAGATGAAGAAACATGGAGATGAAGAAACATGGAGATGAAGAAACACAGAGATGAAGAAACACAGAGATGAAGAAACATGGAGAAACACAGAGATGAAGAAACATGGAGATGAAGAAACACAGAGATGAAGAAACACAGAGATGAAGAAACATGGAGAAACACAGAGATGAAGAAACATGGAGATGAAGAAACATGAAGAAACACAGAGATGAAGAAACATGGAGATGAAGAAACACAGAGATGAAGAAACATGGAGATGAAGAAACATGGAGATGAAGAAACATGAAGAAACACAGAGATGAAGAAACATGGAAATGAAGAAACACAGAGATGAAGAAACATGGAGATGAAGAAACATGAAGAAACACAGAGATGAAGAAACACAGAGATGAAGAAACATGGAGATGAAGAAACATGGAGATGAAGAAACACAGAGATGAAGAAACATGGAGATGAAGAAACATGGAGATGAAGAAACATGAAGAAACATGGAGAAACATGGAGAAACATGGAGAAACATGGAGATGAAGAAACATGGAGAAACATGGAGAAACATGGAGATGAAGAAACATGGAGAAACATGGAGATGAAGAAACATGGAGAAACATGGAGATGAAGAAACCAAAGCTCAAGCATGTTCTCCCTGGTAACACTGCTGCTACACACCTTTTGTTCCTCTGCAGTACGAGCGAATGCTCCTGTCCGTCACTGAAGGAGCCGTTTTGTGATTGGACGACGGCTTTGTGCACGGCTCCGCCCTCTGCCAAGCCCACATGGACCTCCACCAATCCGGACGCGAGCATCACGAGCAGGAACGGCTGAGAGCAGAGCGACAGATTAAACACACGTGTGATCGGACACGTTTACAGAGACACTGAGGGTCGAGTCCTGAATCTATTTGTCCGCATTGCAAAATTGTTATTTTTTTAGTGTTTACTTGTCTTTAATAATGTTTGAAGTTTATATTAGTCAGGCTAGTTGTTCTTCTATGGTATTTTTAAACCACAGGCAAACGTTCCTTGTGTAAGTGTTCTTTTAGCCTGTTGATTTTTGTTCATGATATTCCGCTAGAATTAAATGTTTTACAATAAGACTAAATGTGAATGATATCCAAGTTTTTTTTTTTACCTTATTGGAACAGAAATTAGGAATCGATACGAATCGGAATCAATAAGCAGAATCAAAATCAGAATCGTTAAAATTCAAACGATCCCCAACCCTACACAGGATCGTATCCTGACCTGTGGCGTGTGTCGGCGCGAGCGTCCCGCGCTTCGGCTAATTCCCGCCAGGATGATCCCGTGATCCCGTGTGCTGGAGAAGCTGCTCACGATCTCCGTATGGGAACCCAGGAGAACACCGGGCATCTCCAGAAAACCACTGCCGAACACAGACACGCTGCGGATGGGCTGGAAACACACGCAAACACAACTTTAAAAATCTCCAAAACTAAATAAATACTAATAACTAAATAATACTAATAAATAATTTATTTGACTATAATAACTGTACCTTGAGGATGCAGCCTTTCTTCACTCCGTACGCCTCTCTGAGCAGGTCGAAGTTCGTACGAGCGATTTCAACGTTCTTCATACACCCGACAAAAGAGCGAGCGACAACCTGCCTCCTGCGAAGATCCAACAAAGAGTTGCATTTAAAGACAAATTATTTTAAACATTTAAACACATGATGCAACTCCAGCATGTCTTGAGAGGCTGGTCTCACCTGATTGGTCGAGAGGCTGGTAATCCACCGATGTAAATGGGGTCGAGGTCAGAGCGATTGAGGTCAGAGGCCGAGCCCGGTGACTCCGCCTCCATGACCTCTCTCTCGGACGGGTTATCAGCGGCCATCACCGATAAATGCCCTGCGGACAGAGCAGATGTTGTCTAAACCCTCGTCCTTCCTCACGGGTCAAGACGACCCGAAGCCATAAAGTTATACTTGATTTATTTATTTTTGTCCAGAAAGCTTATTTTATTACATTTTGATCATATTTTTTCTATTTTTGAATGCAATTTTTTTCGGAGATATTTTTTTATTTTATTATTATTATTTATTTACCTTTAATAAATTACTAGATTTGATCAATAAATAATAAATAAATAGTAATTTAAGCACATTCCTCACATTCT
>CM040840.1:28791022-28803522 GCA_022828995.1 Vimba vimba
TTTAAACAAAAACCCTGGCTTTAGGTGCATTACTCTGAGATTAATATAAAAAAATATAAATAAATAAATCATAAATAAATATAAATATATTCAGCTTTATTTCAATTAATAAAAACGTTTAATAGTTTTAGGTAATAACCATAGTTTTATGTGCATTACTCTTAAAAAAAAAACAACAAAAAAAAAACATTATAATAATAATATATATATATATTTTAGTGTTTTATTTTGATTAAAATAATGTATCCAGGCCAAAAATTATTATTATTTTTTTTACTGTTACATCCAATTTCATTAATTATTAGCTCATTTGTGAAACCTCCCTGTATGCTTTGATTGGTGGACGTACCAGATTTAGGGCGGAGCTTGCGCTGTGATTGGCGGCGTGAGCCAGATCTCCCGCCATCTGAATATTCTCTCTGATGTTGCTGTTGGTCTGACTGACGCTGGTCGCGTTTACTGATGCAGATCTGACCTCGGATAGAGAACTGAACGCAAAAAGAAAGATATCGAGTTATTTACAATACCGACAATATATATATGATACGCTCTGTGGGATTTTTAGCGTGACGCACCTGTTAAGGGCTTGTGCCTGTTTGCTGAGGGCTTGCGCGTGATCCTCGGCCCGGTACACCAGCTGTAGGGCGTCTCTTTTGGTCAAATCCATCACTAAAGTGTCCACATGCTTCCTGAGATTCACACTCCAGCCTTCCAGATGGTTCTTCATCTCATCCAGAGTCTGGAACGACAAACGCATCATCTGGGATCACATTCACCGTGCCGTATATGTGTTATAATCACATTCACAGTGCCGTATGTGTGTTATAATCACATTCACCGTGCCGTATGTGTGTTATAATCACATTCACCGTGCCGCATATGTGTTATAATCACATTCACCGTGCCGCATATGTGTTATAATCACATTCACAGTGCCGCATATGTGTTATAATCACATTCACCGTGCCGTATGTGTGTTATAATCACATTCACCGTGCCGTATGTGTGTTATAATCACATTCACCGTGCCGCATATGTGTTATAATCACATTCACCGTGCCGCATGTGTGTTATAATCACATTCACCGTGCCGTATGTGTGTTATAATCACATTCACCGTGCCGTATCTGAGTTATAATCACATTCACCGTGCCGTATGTGTGTTACAATCACATTCACCGTGCCGTATGTGTGTTATAATCACATTCACCGTGCCGTACGTGTGTTATAATCACATTCACCGTGCCGTACGTGTGTTATAATCACATTCACCGTGCCGTATATGTGTTATAATCACATTCACCGTGCCGTATGTGTGTTACAATCACATTCACCGTGCCGTATATGTGTTACAATCACATTCACCGTGCCGTATGTGTGTTATAATCACATTCACCGTGCCGTATGTGTGTTATAATCACATTCACCGTGCCGGATGTGTGTTATAATCACATTCACCGTGCCGGATGTGTGTTATAATCACATTCACCGTGCCGTATGTGTGTTATAATCACATTCACCGTGCCGGATGTGTGTTATAATCACATTCACCGTGCCGTATGTGTGTTATAATCACATTCACAGTGCCGTATGTGTGTTATAATCACATTCACCGTGCCGCATATGTGTTATAATCACATTCACCGTGCCGCATGTGTGTTATAATCACATTCACCGTGCCGTATGTGTGTTATAATCACATTCACCGTGCCGTATCTGAGTTATAATCACATTCACCGTGCCGTATGTGTGTTACAATCACATTCACCGTGCCGTATGTGTGTTATAATCACATTCACCGTGCCGCATATGTGTTATAATCACATTCACCGTGCCGCATGTGTGTTATAATCACATTCACCGTGCCGTATGTGTGTTATAATCACATTCACCGTGCCGTATCTGAGTTATAATCACATTCACCGTGCCGTATGTGTGTTACAATCACATTCACCGTGCCGTATGTGTGTTACAATCACATTCACCGTGCCGCATATGTGTTATAATCACATTCACCGTGCCGTATGTGTGTTATAATCACATTCACCGTGCCGTATGTGTGTTATAATCACATTCACCGTGCCGTATCTGAGTTATAATCACATTCACCGTGCCGTATGTGTGTTACAATCACATTCACCGTGCCGTACGTGTGTTATAATCACATTCACCGTGCCGTACGTGTGTTATAATCACATTCACCGTGCCGTATATGTGTTATAATCACATTCACCGTGCCGTATGTGTGTTACAATCACATTCACCGTGCCGTATATGTGTTATAATCACATTCACCGTGCCGTATGTGTGTTATAATCACATTCACCGTGCCGTATGTGTGTTATAATCACATTCACCGTGCCGTATGTGTGTTATAATCACATTCACCGTGCCGTATGTGTGTTATAATCACATTCACCGTGCCGTATGTGTGTTATAATCACATTCACCGTGCCGTATGTGTGTTATAATCACATTCACCGTGCCGGATGTGTGTTATAATCACATTCACCGTGCCGTATGTGTGTTATAATCACATTCACAGTGCCGTATGTGTGTTATAATCACATTCACCGTGCCGTATGTGTGTTATAATCACATTCACCGTGCCGTATGTGTGTTATAATCACATTCACAGTGCCGTATGTGTGTTACAATCACATTCACCGTGCCGTATGTGTGTTACAATCACATTCACCGTGCCGTATGTGTGTTATAATCACATTCACCGTGCCGTATGTGTGTTATAATCACATTCACCGTGCCGTATGTGTGTTACAATCACATTCACCGTGCCGTATGTGTGTTATAATCACATTCACCGTGCCGTATGTGTGTTATAATCACATTCACCGTGCCGGATGTGTGTTATAATCACATTCACCGTGCCGTATGTGTGTTATAATCACATTCACCGTGCCGTATGTGTGTTATAATCACATTCACAGTGCCGTATGTGTGTTACAATCACATTCACCGTGCCGTATGTGTGTTATAATCACATTCACCGTGCCGTATGTGTGTTATAATCACATTCACCGTGCCGTATGTGTGTTACAATCACATTCACCGTGCCGTATGTGTGTTATAATCACATTCACCGTGCCGTATGTGTGTTATAATCACATTCACCGTGCCGTATGTGTGTTACAATCACATTCACCGTGCCGTATGTGTGTTATAATCACATTCACCGTGCCGTATGTGTGTTATAATCACATTCACCGTGCCGTATGTGTGTTATAATCACATTCACCGTGCCGTATGTGTGTTATAATCACATTCACCGTGCCGTATGTGTGTTATAATCACATTCACCGTGCCGTATGTGTGTTACAATCACATTCACCGTGCCGTATGTGTGTTATAATCACATTCACCGTGCCGTATGTGTGTTATAATCACATTCACCGTGCCGTATGTGTGTTATAATCACATTCACCGTGCCGTATGTGTGTTATAATCACATTCACCGTGCCGTATGTGTGTTATAATCACATTCACAGTGCCGTATGTGTTATAATCACATTCACCGTGCCGTATGTGTGTTATAATCACATTCACCGTGCCGTATGTGTGTTATAATCACATTCACCGTGCCGTATGTGTGTTATAATCACATTCACAGTGCCGTATGTGTTATAATCACATTCACCGTGCCGTATGTGTGTTATAATCACATTCACCGTGCCGTATGTGTGTTATAATCACATTCACCGTGCCGTATATGTGTTATAATCACATTCACTGTGCCGTATGCGTGTTATATAAGGTAGAAACGTCACTTACATCCGTCCCGTTGTCCATGTTTTCCGCTATTTTGAGGGCATCAGTCAGCAGGTCTTGAGCTTCCTGTACTTGTGTTTCTACTTCCTGGTTCAGATTGTTGACATTGTTGCTGGAGATCTGGAGAAAGAGATTTTTTTAATGTCTCTCTGCTCATCAGTTTGGTCACAACTAAAGTAAAAATTTTGAAATATTATTGCAATATGATTTCTGAAGGATCCTGTGACACTGAAGACTGGAGTAATGCTGCTGGAGACTCACCGTGAGCTGACTCCGGCTGATCCGGATCTCCTCCGTCAAGCGTCGGCTCTGGTTATTGAGGCTCTCGCTCGTGTTTATGATCTCCTGGATCTGCAGGATCTGATGCTCGGATCTTCTGAGTGTTGAGGAGACGTTCTCCAGTCTGAACTGGTTCTGTCCGAGCGGATGTTCAATGTCCTCCTGAACCCTCCGCAGAACAGACACTGCAGAGCTGAACACACACACACACACACACGCACACACACACACACACACACACACACACACACACACACACACACACACACACACACACACACACACGCACACACACACACACACACACACACACACACAAAAAAGTGTGTTCAGAAAAGGTCCCTTTTGAACATTCTCTTGACTATAAGTAACTTTGAACTGCATGTCAACATGCTCTCATTAGTTAGAAAGTAGTCCGTTTCTTTAAAGAATCCACTTTTCTTTCCTATTATACTGATAATTATAGGATGTTCAGTTTTCAAAGATTCAAAGTGCATGTATCAGGATTTAGAGTCTGTGCAGATTAATTTAACACTACATTAGAAACGTTGGTAACACTTTACAATAAGTTTCATTAGTTAACTACCTTAGTTAACATAAACTAAGAATGAACAATACTTCTACAGCATTTATTAATCTTAGTTAATATTAATTTCAACATTTACTAATACTTTATCAAAATCAAAATCATTTAGTTAATGCACTGTGAACTAACATGAACAAACAATGAACAGCTTAACATTAAAGATTAAAAAATGATGTAACAAATGTATTGCTCACTGCTAGTTCATGTTAGTAAATACATTAACTAATGAACCTGATTGTAAAGTGTTATGGAAACGTTAGACGCATGTGTGTTTGCGCAGACTAGTGTGTGTGTGTGTGTGTGTCGTACCTGAGTTCGCGCTGCGCAGTCGCACTGCAGTGTGTCAGACTGAAGATCCTGATCTTCTCCAGCGTCGTGTTCATCTCCTCCATCAGGAACGTGTCGTTCACTTCATCAAGATCATCGCCCGTTGTCACGTTCACAGCACCAACCTGCTCCATCAGGCCTGGACCAATCACAGAGCAGCAGCGGTGAGCACAGCAGCCAATCACAGACCAGCAGCGGTGAGCACAGCAGCCAATCACAGACCAGCAGCGGTGAGCACAGCAGCCAATCAAATCATGATCTTATCAACCGAGTAACTGAGCATCTAAAATAGATCTGTTATTTATTTACTTATTTAGATGGATTGAATCTGCTATTCTAGTATTAATTGTAAAATGTATTAATATTTTGAATTATCTTTTATTTTTATATTTGCATTTTTAAAGTTTGTTAATTTTTATTTTATATGATTAAATTCAATTAATTAAAATGTTTTATTTAAATAGTTTTAGTTAATTATAACAATACTGGTTTTAGGTGCATTGCTCTGAGATTAATATAAATAAAACAGAAATAAATAAATCATATATAAATATATAAATAAATAATTTCAGCTTTATTTAAATTAATTTAAAAAAAAAAACGTTTAATAGTTTTATTTTAGGTAATAATAATCCTGGTTTTAGGTGCATTACTCTTCAAAATAACTGAGATCATCTTTATTGGTTACCGTGGACGGCAGAGTGAGTGTTTCTGATGAGCTCCAGCAACCGTTGGCCCAGCGTGAGCTTCTCCTCAGAGTTCAGCAGCACCGCTTCACTGCCGTCAAACACACTCTGGACCTGCACACACACACACACACACACACTGAGCATCAGCATCAGTCTCCCATCGCCATGGTTACCGTGAGGAGGGATGCGAGCGCACCTGTTGCTGCAGGTCAGTGATGTCATCGCTCAGGTGTCTCAAGCTTCGCTCTCCTGCGGTCAGGTGATACTCTGGGCTCTGATCCCACGACATCAAACTCTGGAAATGAGGTTTACATATGAAGTATTCATGCATGCAGTGTTACATGAGGGAAGGTTTATGCAGGCTGGGTCACGTGACTGACCTTGACCTCTCGGGTCTGGTTCTCGAGGGTCATGAGCTGGCTGTAGGGGGCGATGATGACACCCGACAGGTTTAGAGACGCGACTGACCCGTCTAAAGAGTCCAGATCGTCCAACAGCAGTCCTGTGCATCCGTCATCACACGCTGAAGAGACACGAGCTGGTCATCACACTGACACACTCAACTCAACACTGGACTCAACTGAACTGAGCTGAATCAACACTGAACTCAACTGAACTGAATCAACTCTGAGCTGAATCAACACTGAACTCAACTGAACTAAATCAACACTGAACTCAACTGAGCTGAATCAACTCTGAACTCAACTGAACTGAATCAACTCTGAACTGAATCAACACTGAACTGAACTGAATCAACTCTGAACTGAATCAACTCTGAACTGAACTGAATCAACTCTGAACTGAACTGAATCAACTCTGAGCTGAATCAACACTGAACTCAACTGAGCTGAATCAACTCTGAACTCAACTGAACTGAATCAACTCTGAACTGAATCAACTCTGAACTGAACTGAATCAACTCTGAACTGAATCAACTCTGAACTGAACTGAATCAACTCTGAACTGAACTGAGTTGAAAAACGGAATTTTTTTCATTCGTTTCATAATTGATATTGACATTGACACTGTTACTGAACTAAACTAAATCAACACTGAACTGAATTGAATAATTGATAAAGTTTGTAACCTCGACACGGTTATTTTCCCGTGTATCACGGTGAAGCTGCATTGACACCATCTGTAGAAGTAACGCAGACTTACACACACACTGCTCGCTGACCAGCACGTGCCTCTCCTCACACTGGTCACACAGATGACCTCTGACCCCGGGCTTGCACTCGCACCGGCCCGTGTGTCCGTCACACACACCGTGCACCGACCCGGTCCCGTTACACCGACACACCTGACACCGGCCGCCCGGCTCCGACGGGTCGCCATGGTAACCCACCGAACACCTGAGACGCGGAGAGAGTGTTAGCAATGGTTGGGGATCGCTTGAGTTTTAACGATTCCGATTTCGACTCTGCTTATCGATTCCGATTCTGAATTCAGTTCCAATTCAGTTCCTAATTTCGATTCCAATAAGGCAAAAAAAAAAACTAGATATCATTCACATTTAGTCTTATTGCAAAACATTTAATTGTATCTGAATATCAAGAACAAAAATCAACAGGCTAAAGAACACTCACACAAGTGTTTGCCTGAGGTTTAAAAACACCATAGAAGAACAACTAGCAGAACTAATATAAACCTCAAACATTATTAAAGACTAGTAAACACTCAGGAATTAAAAAAGAACAAATACGAGTGTGTGTGCGTGTGTGTGTGTGCCATAACGTCACATGACCTCACCTCTCACAGTAGCGGCCCTCGTATCCCTCCTCACAGCGGTCGCAGCGGAAATCTCCAGCGCCCTCTAACACACACGTCACGCTGAAGCTAAACACACGCAAAACACACACGTCACGCTGAAGCTAAACACACGCAAAACACACACGTCACGCTGAAGCTAAACACACGCAAAACACACACGTCACGCTGAAGCTAAACACACGCAAAACACACACGTCACGCTGAAGCTAAACACACTCAAAACACACACGTCACGCTGAAGCTAAACACACGCAAAACACACACGTCACGAAACCACTGGTTTCCCATGACCTACACACAGCCGTAGTGTCATGTGACCTCACCTTTGACCCCGCAGTGGACAGGCACACAGCGAGCAGTCGCTGACGGAGCCCTGAACCTTCCCATAATGCCCTGCGGCGCACAGGTGACAGTGCTCTCCTGCGGTGTTGTGCTGGCAGCCCTGAACACACGGTCATTAAGAGTGTGAGTGTGCCTTTATGATGATGTGGATAAAGCGGTTTATCATCTGGATTTGCTCACCATGCATTGGCCCGTCTCCAGGTCACATGACACACTGTGGTTGTTGCACCGGCACGGGACGCAGGGCCGGATGAGCGGCCGGTTTCGGCCCTTCATGTTGAGCTCGGACACGGCCTGCCGGTAATACCCCGGAGAACACTCCTGCAACAGCATTCAGTCCAGTTCAGTTCACACTTCTCACAGCACACACCATCTCACAGCAGAGTCCACATCACTACAGAGATCTGATATCAGAGGAGACCGTCTACGTTACGCATTTCAGAAATGTACATATACTAAATAGCGAAAAAGGTATTAATTTAAACACCAGAACTGAACCGTAAGGGATGTGGAGGAGTCTCAGTCGAGCAACAGGACCCGTTCACACCCATAACCATAACTATATCAATATCTCTGTTTATTATAAGCGCTGCCGTTTGTCGTCTGCCGCTGTAATGCTCGAGCTCTTTACACAGGATGGATTCTGATTGGCTGTCGATGTTTTTATCGTTCATCAGCGGGAAAAATCCTCCTGAAAGTGATTCCAACAATTTCTCTGTTGTTATAATTGTAGTTGTGGACATAAAATCATTATATTTAGATTTTCTAGAACTATATCATTATCGTCCTTGGTGTAAACGGGTCTTTATTTATTTTATTTATATTTTATATATTATATTGTCTTATTATTAAATTATATAATCAATTATTAATTTTATATTATTTATATATTTTTTTGTATTTTAAATTGTCTTATCATATAATACAATATAATATATAAAATGTAAATGGCACATAAATAATATAAAATGAATAATATAATAATATACTATCAATTACTATTTACATACAATTTTATTTTATTTGTATATATTATATTATATTGTCTAATATTAATATAGATTTTTTGATTACTTATTTGGTTTTATTATTTGTTTTTTTTGTATATTATATTGGCTTATAATATTATATAATATAATACAATATAATATATAAAATGTAAATGGCACATAAATAATATAAAATTAATAATGTAATAATATACTATCAATTATTATTTACATACAATTTTATTTTATTTGTATATATTATATTGTCTAATATTAATAAAGATTTTTTGATTACTTATTTGTTTTTTTTGTATATTATATTGTCTTATAATATTATATAAAATAAAATAATATAATACATAATGTATGAAATCTAAGTAACAAAACTAATAATGCACTATTAATTATATATTATTTATATATATTACATTGTCTTATTTTATATATATATATATATATATATATATATATATATATATATATATATATATATATATATATAATATTTTATATTGATATTTAGAATTTTGTATAAAAAAAGACAAGATAATGTATAAAAAATAAATAGAATAAATATAAAATAATATATGATTAACTATTAATTATTATATTGTCATATTTTTAAATATTAATTTTATATTGATATTTTAAAATGTGTATATTATATTATAAAATGTGTAATATAATAATTTTCTAAGTTTCTAAATTCAGATCAAGGACAGGAACTATTAGACATATTTCCAGATGTATTATGAGTGACAGAACACTTGAGGGTTAGTGGCCGATGACCGTGAGTGTTTCCCAGACCTGACACGAGAGTCCAGCGTATCCCAGTGGACACTCGCACGCCTCCACCAGTCGAGCCACTTCTCCTTCTGCTCCCTCGGGAACATCATCCGCATCCAGAGACACTTCCATCGAGATATTAGAGATCCTGGAGAGAGAAACAGAGATTAGAGAAACACAGACTCTTATTGGGAGTGATTCATCCTCAGGGATGTTGTTCTGAGGGAACATCTTACTGTAGTTGCTCCGACTATTCTCATCCTTCCCTCGGGACATTTTGACCCGGAAAATATTTTTTTAAATTTGGAAATAATTGAGTGTTCATCGGAGAGACTTCTGTCGCACTTGAACCATGAATACAAACAAAAATGTTTTATGGATTCGAGGAGTTTTGTGGTTGAAATTTAAAAAAAGTAATAAATCCTAAAAAAAAGAAGCAATGAATGGAATGTGAGGAATGCTTCAGTACTCATAGAAAAACCTAAAAATGTTTATAATTCAAACTAAAAATGCTAAAACTTTACCAAAAACTGATTTTATATTGTCTACATATGTATATGAATGCATACTGAAGTTAAGCTGACTTTAGGACCAGAAGAACAGCTCATTTGCTCCATATAGAGCTATTAGGCCATCTAGACTCATCCTTTATTATCCACAAGAGGTCGGCAAAGACTCCCAATGTAAGATATTTAGAGCTGAATTAAAAGGGTTATGCATGAATAATTATTTTGAATTTAAGTTGAAAGTAATGTGCTTAAATTATAATTTATTTATAATTTATTTAATTTAAAGGTAAATAAAAAAAAAATTAAAAAAACATTTTTTATATATATATATATTATCAACATGAAATAAAATAAGCTTTCTGGACAAAAATAAATTTAGTGTAATTTTAAGGCTTTGGGTCCACACACACACACACACACACACACACACACACACACACACACACACACACACACACACTGACCGGCTCTGCTGCAGGCCTGAGCCGTACGAGGCTTTGATGATGACGTACTCCACGTTACTCAGCACAGACATGAAGTCGGCGTGGCTCACGGCTTCATCCGACACAGAGTTGAAGTACTTCCACTTGTGCTGCACACACACAGGAGAAGCTGTATCATATACCTGGATATTTATGAGCAATATCACACTCATAGCCATGCAAAACGCCTCTAAATCAGACGGACCGCAGCTTTAATTTTGTGTGAAAAGATTGTTTTATCAATAAAATTAAAAATACATTTTCCATCTATATTTTCTTTTTTTCTTTTTGCAATTCACAACCTCGCCACTAGATGCCGCTAAAACTTACACACTGCACCTTTACGAACCCTGGTGAGAGAGCGCTGGTTAAACGCGGTCCCGAGGTCATGTGATCAGACTCACCTCGGTCAGAGGCACTTCTTGTTCGGTGCGAACGCCGTTTAGCGGCGCGGGAGCGTCGGTGTAGATGACTAGCTTGCGCAGGTGTCCGCCCCTCATCAGAACCTGAGGCTCGTGATTGGCCAGTCCGACGCCGTCGAGAGCGAAGAACGCGATCGTGAAGGAGAGTCTTCCCCCGTATGACAGCAGCTGCGAGACACGAGACCACACCTCACTCGCACATGATCAGCAACACATCAGTTCACACGAGTAAACCATGAAAAATACTAATTTCAACACTTACCAATGCATTATTAAAATCAAAAGTTGTACCTGTTAATATTATTGAATTGATCCGAACTAACATAAACTAACAATAAACAATTTACAAAGATTAATAAATACTGTAACAAATGTATTGCATACATGGTATGCAAAGTATTTCTGTGGGGTTTGTACATTGTTAATGTGAGATTTCTGTAGGATTTGTAATCATTAGCGCAACTGATTACCATGGTATTTCTGTGGGATTTGTACCTTGTTACCGTGGTATTACACTGTGGTTAATACCTCATTACCGTGGTGGTAATTTCGGTGGGATTTGTATCTCATTACCGTAAGTCATTACTGTAGTATTTCAGTGGGCTTTGTACCTTGTTACCATGGTATTTCTGACGGGTTTGTAACTCATTACCGCAACTTATTACCCTGGTATTTCTTTGGGATTTGTACCTTGTTACCGTGGTATTTCACTGTGGTTAGTACCTCATTACCGTCGTATTTCTGTAGGGTTTGTACCTTGTTATCGTGATATTTCTGACGAGTTTGTACCTCATTACCGTGGTATTTCTTTGGGATTTGTACCTCATTACTGTGGTATTTCTTTGGGATTTGTACCTCATTACCGTGGTATTTCTGTGGGGTTTGTACCTTGTTACCGTGGTATTTCACTGTGGTTAGTACCTCATTACCGTCGTATTTCTGTAGGGTTTGTACCTTGTTATCGTGATATTTCTGACGAGTTTGTACCTCATTACCCTGGTATTTCTTTGGGATTTGTACCTCATTACCGTAGTATTTCAGTGGGCTTTGTACCTTGTTACCGTGGTATTTCTGCGGGAGTCTCCAGTAATAGGGTCCGGTGAGGACTGACAGACTGTGAAGGTGAGCCGCATCCAGCAGCATCTCTTGATGTGAGTAATAAACGCCCTCTAGCGTCCCCTGCTGGTCGCTCTGAGACACGACACGCAGCAGCGGCGGAGCAGAGCCCAGCGTCAGCTGAAACACACACACACACAGTTATGCGTTAAACACAAATTCAAAATGTGTTCGAATTTCCAGCAACAGCAACTGTTTTATCTGAGTTGTGTTTGTGTCTGAATTATGTGTGTGTGTGTGTGTGTGTGTGGTCCCTGCTCACCGGCACTCGGATCAGGCCGCTCAGCTCCTCACACACGCTGGAAACCCCGAAGCAGAAGCACGGACTGCAGCCGGAGGGATTCTGAGCCGTCAGACCAAACGTCCCGATCTTACACTCGTCACAGCCGCTGCCGCCCACATTCTCCTGGAGAC
>CM040840.1:28808522-28821022 GCA_022828995.1 Vimba vimba
TACAGTCAGGAGTGCAACGGGTCAGAACCCCAAACACACCGGCGCCATTACAGTCAGGAGTGCAACGGGTCAGAACACCAAACACACCGGCGCCGTTACAGTCAGGAGTGCAACGGGTCAGAACCCCAAACACACCGGCGCCGTTACAGTCAGGAGTGCAACGGGTCAGAACCCCAAACACACCGGCGCCGTTACAGTCAGGAGTGCAACGGGTCAGAACCCCAAACACACCGGCGCCGTTACAGTCAGGATCTACTTGGTTTATGCAGCTGTCGTGTTAATAAAAAAAATTTAATAATAAAAGAGTACACTTACCAGACACTCTCCGTTGATGTCGCACTCGCTGGCGTGATCGTTACACTCACACTGAAGACAGTTTCCTCCGAACAGAATCCCACCGACCCGATAAAACCCGGGAATACAGTACTGGAGACACACACACACACACACACACACACACACACACTGCTGGGTGAGAAACCGGTTGATATGTGCATGTTCAGCTCATGTGGAAGCGCATGTGTTCCTCACCTCGCAGGAAGAGCCGGAATATCCCCACGGACACTCGCACTGCTCCACATCCAGAGGGAGTTTAGCCGGACCGGAGTGTGTGTCTGCAACTCCCAAAGACACGCCACTCAACCTGCCAACCACAAACATCTTCACAGGTTCACAATGAATAATAAACGATTCAATAAAACTATATATATTTAAATTTATTTTTTAAATGTATTATTTTGTTTTGTTTATTTCAGCTTGTTTGTGTTCTGACCGTAGCGTTCCCTCAGCGCTGGCCTCCAGCTGAGCTCGAACCCGTAGCGTAGCGAGGTCCGCTAGCAGCGTCATCAGCTCGTCTCTCTGAACGCTCCTGCCGCTGTGAGCGTCGCTGAACGAGTGCGGGAGAATCTGGATCGAGACGAGCTGCTCGGTGTGAGCGTTCAGAAGCAGACGAGAGGACGGCGTCTGTCTCAGCGTGCGCCCGTTACCCTAAAACACAACACACAGTCTTACCGAGGCTCTCCTTCACAGTCACATGCTCTACCGCTGCGTTTACATCACAGCTACTGTCATTCTGTCAGGACCACTATTGTTAAATACGATTGACCATTAGCATATAGTTTGGTTTGGCGGTATGGTTCTGTTCTGGTTAGCCTAGCATGGATAAGAGCAGCAATAACCCCCCTCAGGGTAAACAGAACACAATCAACAATAATGCATTGCACATATCATTAATTCAAGATTTGAATGTACAACATAATTCGAGAATTTAGTCTTATTCAAAGCCAAATCCTGACGGAGACAGGTGGAGCTGGGGAGGGAAGAGGACAATCCTGACGGAGACAGGTGGAGCTGGGGAGGGAGGAGGGCAATCCTGACGGAGACAGGTGGAGCTGGGGAGGGAGGAGGGCAATCCTGACGGAGACAGGTGGAGCTGGGGAGGGAAGAGGACAATCCTGACGGAGACAGGTGGAGCTGGGGAGGGAGGAGGGCAATCCTGACGGAGACAGGTGGAGCTGGGGAGGGAGGAGGACAATCCTGACGAAGACAGGAGGAGCTGGGGAGGGAGGAGGGCAATCCTGACGGAGACAGGAGGAGCTGGGGAGGGAGGAGGGCAATCCTGACGGAGACAGGTGGAGCTGGGGAGGGAGGAGGGCAATCCTGACGGAGACAGGAGGAGCTGGGGAGGGAGGAGGACAATCCTGACGGAGACAGGAGGAGCTGGGGAGGGAGGAGGGCAATCCTGACGGAGACAGGTGGAGCTGGGGAGGGAGGAGGGCAATCCTGACGGAGACAGGTGGAGCTGGGAAGGGAGGAGGGCAATCCTGAGGGAGATAGATAGAGCTGGGGAGGGAGGAGGGCAATCCTGACGGAGACAGGTGGAGCTGGGGAGGGAGGAGGGCAATCCTGACGGAGACAGGTGGAGCTGGGGAGGGAGGAGGGCAATCCTGACGGAGACAGGTGGAGCTGGGGAGGGAGGAGGGCAATCCTGACGGAGACAGGTGGAGCTGGGGAGGGAGGAGGGCAATCCTGACGGAGACAGGAGGAGCTGGGGAGGGAGGAGGGCAATCCTGACGGAGACAGGTGGAGCTGGGGAGGGAGGAGGGTAATCCGCTCCTGAGAAACGAAGCTAGACTAGCGTGACCTGCCACAACTGACGCTACGCTTGATAACAAAAGGTAACACTTTATTTTACAGTGTCCTTGTTACATACGTTACATGCACTTACCATAGTAATAACAGTAAATTATGCATAATTACATGCAACTAACCCTCAACCAAATCCTAATCCTACCCTAACACTATAGTAAGTACATGTAGTTCATTAATATTACTCAGTACTTAAATGTATAATTACACTGTAACAATAACACCTTAAAATAAAGTGTAACACGGTAAATCATGCAGCAATAAACTATTGTATATCTGATATATAGTGGGTCACATATGCAGAATAATTATCATCTTACCTCAATAATTACACTGAAATCTGAGCTTAGCGTTTTGTCCACGTTCTCCTCAGATGTGTCGTACGCAACGCTGTAGTTCAAGAAACCTCCATACGACGTCACCTATACAGAGAAAGATGAAGATGCTCTAGTTAAACCTGAACACTGCGGTAATGTGGTTCACTGATGACTGCAGGTCATCAGCTGATGTTTTAGTTCAAGTCAGCTTTATTTCTACAGCTTCACAGTAATAAACAGGAAAATAACAGTGTTAATGATCATCAATATGAAAACTTAATCTCAACTGTGCAGAAGACAATATTGCCGTGATTCAGCTCAAGTTTAGCTCTCACCTGATAGTGTTCGATATTAGTTAATTCGATAATATTACTAATATTAATTGCCTTTTATTCTATATTAGAACACTGTAATATTTTAAAGTCCCCCTGTGGTGCTTTTAATGTTGTTTATGTGTCTATGTGGTGTTTTTAATGTGCTTTAAGACAAACCATGTGTAAATTCATAAGTCGACAGCATTGCTGAGTATTTCCTCCTTAAAACTGCAGTGAACCAAAGACAGTCTCAAAAACACGCTTTGAAATCGCTGGTGTTTCTGACGTCACAAACTACCTTGTAACCAATCAGATCAACGTGTGATCGTCAACCAGTGGATCTCTGAACTGAGTGAGTGAGTGGAGGCGGGGCTCATTTGCATATACATACAACCGCGCATACTAAATGAGGCAAGGGTGTCGAGTTTCATTCAAGATATTTTAAGGTATAAAGATTTTTTTTAAAGGAAAAAAAGTTTTAAATATGTCATTTTGGTGATCAAAGATGAGTTTTAAGAGATACAATTATTGACTACAGGGGACTTTAAAAGTAGTAAAAAAAAAGGTGGTAATATCCATCAGTTTTGATTTCATGTAGAATGGAGGTCGGAGCTGATGGAAATTAATGCTATAATTAGATGTTTTAATTTCATTAATCCCCTGAGGACAGACGCTGTGAACGTGTGTAAGGTAATTAGCTGTAAATGTGTTAATGAGTGTGAGTGTAATGACAGGCCAGCGAGAAACACACACACACACACACACACACAGAGAGAGTCACCTTGTTGTTGAGGAACGGCTCCGGCGCGGCCCACGACCACAGCGACGGCACGCCTGCGGACACCGAGCCGTTCGACACGATCAGGTTTTCGTCTGAGATCTGAGATGTGAAGATGCTGGAGCTCTGAGGAGATCGGAGGAGAACCGCGTCTCTGTGAACCACCTGAGAATCAACAACACACAGGCTCTGTTTCAAACCACAGTCAAGTCAAGTCATAATAGTGCTTTTAACATTATGGATTGTTTCAGGAGATTAAAGTAACAGAGATTGTTTAGGCTATTATGGAATATTTATATTTTGTATTTCATTGTTTCCCTGTGTTCTTTCTGCTTCTTTTATTCCCAATTTCCCGGAATTTTCTTGGAAATCTTCAGTTTCCTAGTTTACTGATTATACACTTATTTGTTGCTATGGTTACTGATTGCTTTGCACACCTGTTTCTTGTTTAGTTTGTTTTCCCCTGTGTTTAAGCCCTCAGTTTAGTTCTAAGTCTTTACTTTAGTCAAGCTGTTATGATGATATAGTTTTGTTATTTTTGGTGTGATATTAGCTGTAGTTAAACATACCGAGCTGGTGAACCAGGTCGAGCTCTCGCACACGTCTGACACTCCGAAACAGAAACACTCGGTGCAGCCCTCGGGATTACTGGCCTGCAGGTTATAGAAACCCTGCTTACACAGATCACAGTTCGAGCCCATCACGTTATCCTGCAGAGAGAGATAGAGAGAGAGAAATAATATGAAATAACATTCAGAAAATCTGGATATTTAAAAAAGGTGTTTTTTTGTTGAGTATCATATTAGATTCATCAGGTTTTTAATGGCTCATATAGTCTGATATAGTGAGAATATGGAAGAAAAAACAAATAAAAAAAAGCAAATATTTGGTGAATGCTGATATTTATATGAGATTCTAATGCTTATAATGTAAATCAATGCGATCTTTATAACCGTTACCTTGCACACACACTCCCTGCAGGGGTCGCTGTTGTGGCTTCCGTCCAGGTTACACTCGCAGCGAGTGCATTGTGGGAAATCTCTGAAGCCGAACGCACAGCGGTCACACTTCTCGCCCGCAAAACCCTCCTTACACACACACTGACCTGCAGACAGACCTACACGACACAAACCAGCAGCTCAGACAACACCTGAAATACTGCATTCAGAGATATTCGATGGGAAACAGAAGCAGTGATGTTTCACCTGTGTCGAGGTTCGCGTGATCATCGTCTCTGATGCACACAGGACTCGCTGAGCCTCTCGCGTCACACTCACACTCAACACACGGGTTATCGGCGTACGGAGACACCTGAAACACAGACACGTCAAAGGCTTTAACATTCACAGTCTTTATTGTGCAGAAGATTCATCATGAAGATGTTTGGAAACTCTTCTGGAGCTCTAATGGAGACATAAGACGTAAAACATAAGTTATTTTAGATACTAATGAAAATGCACAAATATTTTTTCCTAATTTTGAAACCACAGCTAAAACTACAAGTGAGTGATTTTTTACTTTGTCCTTTGTTGTCTGATGAACATTAAAAAACATAGACAGCAGGAATATTAGGCTGTTGTCACTTAAAGAGTGAATGCCCAGATACAATACTAATACTATTTTATTTCTCAACTGTTTACATTAAGTTAATTCATCTGTTCATTCTGGCCCTTTAAAGTTTACTGCCGTCATCTGAACACACACACACACACACACACACACACACACACACACACACACACACACACACACACACACACACACACACACACACACACACACAAACACACACACACACACACACACACACACACACACACACACACACTGACTCACTTACACACTCACTCACTCACTCACTCACTCACTGACTCAATAACTCACTCACACACTGACTCACTTACACACTCACTCACTCACTGACTCACTTACAGTCACTCACACTCACTCACTCACACACACTCACTCACTCACTCACTGACTCAATAACTCACTCACACACTGACTCACTCACTCACTCACTGACTCACTTACAGTCACTCGCACTCACTCACTCACACACACACACTCACTCACTCACTCACTGACTCACTCACTCACTCACTCACTCACTCACTGACTCACTCACTTACACACTTACTCACTCACTCACTCACTCACTGACTCACTCACTCACTCACTCACTCACTCACTCACTGACTCACTGACTCACTGACTCACTCACTCACTCACTCACTGACTCACTCACTGACTCACTTACTCACTGACTAACTCAATCACTCACTCACTCATTGACTCACTGACTCACTCACTCACTTATACACTCACTCACACACTCACTCACTCACTCACTCACTGACTCACTCACTTACACACTCACTCACTCACTCACTCACTGACTCACTCACTCACACACTCACTCACTCACTCACTCACTCACTTACACACTCACTCACACACACACTCACTCACTCACTCACTCACTCACTCACTCACTCACTCACTCACTGACTCACTCACTTACACACTCACTCACTCACTCACTCACTCACTCACTCACTCACTGACTCACTTACACACTCACTTACACACTCACTCACTCACTCACTGACTCACTCACTGACTCACTCACTGACTCACTCACTCACTGAATCACTCACTCACTGAATCACACACAAACACACACACTCACACACACACCTGGTGTGGTCTGTAGTATCCGTCCGCACAGGTTTGGCAGTTCACTCCCGCGGTGTTCTGGGAGCAGTTCACACACACTCCTCCGCCCACAAACCGGTCCTGTGTGTTCAAGCTCAGCCTCAGATCCGCCACCGTCTGGTTGTAGTAACAGTCGTCGGCCTTGTTGTGACAATTACACTCTGATCAACAAGAGAGAAAGCACACAGATCAGGAGGGTCGTGATCGCTTATAAACGAAGGTTTGTTTAGTTTTGTGTTTGAGTGAATCTCACAAAATACTGTATGTCCATGTTATATATGTGACGTTATTTATTGTCTTACTCTCGCATGTGTTTCCTTTAGAAAGCGTTCCTGGTTGCCACGGCTCCTGATGGTATCCAGGGCAACACTCATTACAGCTCTCACCACAAGTGTTGTGCTCACACACACACTTCAGTTTCTGTGGAAACATGAGAGAGAAGAGAGTGAGACACGCATAACAAACAGCAGAGGGACAGAGAAAGGCTAAAGTGAGACGCCACTGTAAATACTGAGACCATCAGAGACTACACACACACACACACTGAACACACACTCACTCACTCACACACACACACACACACACACACAGTCTGGTTTGCTATCTTTGTGGGGACTCTCACTAACCCGAACCCCTAAACCTACCCGCCATCACACACACACACACACACACACTAACCCTACCCCTAAACCTACCCATCACAGAAAACTTTCTGCGTTTTTACATTTTCAAAAAAATATAATTTAGTGTGTTTATTAACCCATTTCCCTCGTGAGGAACCGCTGGCAAGGTGATCTCAGGTTTTACTATCCTTGTGGGGACATTTGGTACCCACAATGTAATATAAACCTGTACACACACACACAATAACACACACTGAACTCACACAAATGAGACCTTATTGTAAAAGTGTAAACGCAGATACAGTGACTTCAGAGAGGCGGAGCCAAAGTTCACACTATCATTTGATTGACAGCTTCCGTCTCAGAGGGATGGTGTTTGTTGTCAGTTACCTTGGTAACGGGGTCCCATGGGCAGCTCTGGGCGTGGCCATAGCAGATGCACATCCCGCCCACCGAGATGTCCTTGATGGAGTAATAATACTGAAACCAGACCGAGACCAGGACACAGTTAGACTGTTACTGCATTAACACAAAACTACCATGGTACTCCTTGAGATGTCTTTGATATGAATACGGTGATCAACTCATGCAGGGTTTGAAATTAACACCCGCCAACCCGCCGAATGCGGGTAAAAATCAACTGTGGCGGGAAACGTTGTCAAATCACGAGACAATTTGGCTTGTTACTTATTATGTTTACTCACTTTTCTGTGAAAGTTTGTGTGTTCGCAGATTTAGCGCAAATACTCGTGATTCACCATGGTATATTAAATACAGTGTATTTCAGAATCTGCTCATATCTGCTTACTTGAACACACACACACACAACACAACAGATAACGGCGCGCTTGTTCATTTGCATTGAAGCAAAAGCGAAGATTAAACAGCATTTGGTTAACAGAAAGGACATTGTTATTTTCCAACATCCTACATTTTCTTTAAGGTTCTTTGTACTGTGTTGATCTGTCCACCTAAAAATTTATGAAATCCAAATTGTATAATATATATATATAAATAAGCTGTGATGTAGTTAATCTGGTTTATTTCTTTATTCTTCTTCATTTCTTTGGCTAGTAGAAGCTCTGAATGGCCGGTAACTTTGGCCGGCGAGTGAAAAAGTTAATTTCAAACCCTGACCTCAAGGCACCATCTGAAACCACAGCACTACATATCTTACCCGGCGTGTGACGATGGGGTCGACTTCTCGGGGGTCGCGGTAGCTGAGGGTCATGAGGTCGGCGTTGAGCGTTCGGATCCTCTGCAGGCGCAGGCGAATGAAGCGAGCCGAGGTGAAGTCCAGCAGTTCTGGAGTCAGATCATCAGCGCTGGGACGCCCGTTAATCAGAGACGTGTGGATCTGTGGAGAGACCAGACACACTCAGAGATACACTCATCTGGGGAGAGGCTTTATTGAGCTCTTTTAGTGTGTGTAAAACACACACACACACACACACACACACACTCACTCACTCACTCACTTACTCACTTACTCACTCACTCACTCTCACACTCACACACTCCCTCACACTCACTCACTCACTCACTCACTCACTCACTCACTCACTCACTCACTCACTCACTCACTCTCACACTCACACACTCCCTCACACTCACTCACTAACTAACTCACTCACTCACTCACTCACTCTCACTCACTCACTCACTCACTCTCACTCACTCACTCACTCACTCTCACACTCACTCACTCACTCACTCACTCACTCACTCTCACTCACTCACTCACTCACTCACTCACTCACTCACTCACTCACTCTCACACTCACTCACTCACTCACTCACTCACTCACTCACTCACTCACTCACTCTCACACTCACTCACTCACTAACTCACTCACTTACTCACTCACTCACTCACTCATTAAATCACTCACTCACTCACTCACTAACTCACTCACTTACTCACTCACTCTCACTCACTCTCACTCACTCACTCACTCACACTAACTCACTCACTTACTCACTCACTCTCACTCACTCACTCACTCACTCACTCACTCACACTAACTCACTCACTCACTCACTCACTCACTCTCACACTCACTCACTCACTCACTCACTCACTCACTCACTCACACACACACACACACACACACACTCAAATACACTCTCACTCACTCAAATACACACTCTCACTCACTCACTCACTCACTCACACACTCACACACTCACTCACTCACTCACTCACACACTCAAATACACACTCTCACTCACTCAAATACACACTCTCACTCACTCACTCACTCACTCACTCACTCACACACACACTCACTCACTCACTCACTCACTCATTCACTCACACACACGCACACACACACACACACACACTCACACTCACTCACTCGCTCACACACTCACACTCACACACTCACTCACTTACTCTCTCACTCACTCACTCACTCACTCACTCACTCACACACTCACTCACTCACTCACTCACTCACTCACTCACACACTCTCACCCACACACACACACACACACACACTCACCTCTCCGTGCTCCAGCGGCACCAGTCGTGAGTAGTAAGATGTGCAGATGACCTCGTCGTCCCTCTTGTAAGTGGGCGGGCCGAGGCGGGGCGTGACGTTGTAGCGGGTCAGACACTCGGTGTCGCTGATGGCGTAATATTGCCACGGCTGGAAGTCCAGCCCGTCCAGAGAGCGCTCCAGAACCCAGTTCCCGGGGCGAGGAGAGTTCGCCGCCTTGATGATGATGTAGGCGACCTGGAAGACCTACGGGAGGAAGAGCGAACGCTAGGTCACATGGACAGCTGGGTTATTATAGTTAAAGGTGACATTATGTATGTATAAATTTCTGGTGTCCCCAGAATGTGTGTGTGAAATTTCAGCTCAAAATACCAGATCATTTATTATAGCTTGTCAAATTTGCCCCTTTTTGGATGTGAGCAAAAACTTGCAGTTTTTGTGTGTGTCCCTTTAAATGCAAATGAGCTGTAGCTCCGCCTCCGTTCAGAAGAGGGCAGAGTCTTTACACGAGGTTCAGAAACTCCGGCAATAACAAAACACTCCAATCTCACTCATCCAGAATCCCAGAATCCCCAGTAGCGAGTGCAGCCTTACGGAGAGACTCAGGAGGAGTTTCTGAATGTTAGTGGAGACATTTCTGTAGTTGTTGTGGAGTTACACTGATCATCTCATCATCATGTTTAACTTCTCCACAAGTGTCCACAGTTCCTGAGGTGTTTATAAGACAGCGGTGACATGTTCTGGTCAATAGTGTTCAGTGCTCGTCTGTGCTCAACCACAGAACAGTTTCAGGCTTTGCTGGATCTTCATCAGTGCGTTAGAACTGGTCTCTGTTGTCGCTTGTGAAACCAGATGTCAGCTGGTGTGTGTAAACGTGCAGATTAAGGGCCGGTAATATGATAATAAGATCCTCTTCATACGTCAGAAGGAGAGCGAAATCTGATTGGCTTATTTTTTGACATGCTTGCAGACAAAGGCTCACCAAAACAAAGTTACTGGGTTTAACTTTTCACGTTTTCTGGGTTGTTAGAAGCACTGATTATAGCACTGAAACACGGGAAAACTCAGATTTTCATGACATGTCCCCTTTAACTAAAACCATTAATATATATATAATAAAATAAACAGCTAAAGGACACTGGTGACTTCCTCTTCCTGTCGTCTCAGAGAGATTAAACCAAACTTTTACACTATTTTCCCTCTAATGACCCTCAGTCTCAGGAATGACTCCATCATCCGCTGTCTGTCCCGCTCAGACGAAACAAGTTCTGGCAGGAGAAACCCTCCGGATCTCATGAGTGTGTGTCTCAGATGAGCTGCTTTCATCTCAGTTCTCACTCAGTCTCTCTAGACGAGCTGGGTTGAATCTGTTTCACACACACCTCACCTGAACACATGTGCTTACTGTACTGAAGCTATTCCTCTGTGATAATCCACATTACGCTCTAATGCGTTCTGTGATATAGGTTTAGTTTAAGAGGATACAATACACAGCATAAACCATAACGCCTGAGGAGAATCCCTGTAAACCACACTTACAAGTATGAGTGTGTGAGTGTGTGTGTTTACTGGACGCTTAGCAATGTAAAGACGAAGACACACACAAGCGCGCGTCTTCATCTCGTCTGACTGTAATGACAGCGTTCGAGTGTCTCTGCATTTGATCATGAGATTTCCGGAATCCCCGGAATAAAACGTTTGTGAAGATGCAGGGAAATCACGGATTACAGGGAGTGATTTTCCACTTTCATTCAGCAGTGATGATAATCACAGGCTGCCTTACTGTAGAATTATGGGATGGTTGCTAGGGAAAACAACAACTGCTCCAAGAGATATGACAATAAATGTACCTATGAGTGAACGAGGTGTATTTCTGTGTGAATCTGGATATACGGGGAGAAGCAGACGGAGGTCAAACGTCTCATTCTGACACTGTTGAGTTTCACTGAACTTCACATTAGACAAAATAATCATTGTTTCCTGAAGATGTAAAACATTGTGTCGTCTGGACAAACTCAAGGGCGTTTGGATAATTCTAACAGCAACAGGCTGAATAACATTTAGATAACGAAACACATTATTAAGAGCTTTTTGTTTTCGATCAAGTTTTACTCTCTTTATCTTCAAGTTTTACTATATTGAAAATCAAAAAAACTTTCTTTTTAGATTTTCATGTAAATGTGTATGTCTGTAATTTAACATTACCAATGATTTGGCAAAGTAAAGACTTCCTCACGTTAATAAGGCTACTGGAATCTTGAACTTATTAGTAAAATCCCAGCAGATTCACACACTGAAGACAATAACCAGCATCAGAAACCAGTCACCCCCAGCGAACACAATCTGGCCAAACAAACACAAGCCAAGGAGACGTTTGGCCCCCCAGACAGAGACACTATCAGGCCGTAAACACACACACACACAGACACACACACACACACACACACACACACACACACACACACACACATACACGTTCTGCTGTCCAAACACCTCAGGAGGATCTTCAACAGCTGTGTTGGTCACACTCTTTTTATCACACACACACTCACACACACGCTCTCTCTCTCACACACACTCACACTCACACACACACAGCTGTGAAGAAGCCGTAAACAGTGCTACTCTGCGACGACACTCGATCAAACAGGTGCTGGCGTTTGCTTTGTGTTGCGAGTCAAAGAAACGTAAACATCTCTAAACTCTGACCTTTGCAAAATCATTCATTACAAATATAAACTCGCCCAGTTTGAGCAGCGCGACGTCAACGTCTGTCTCAACCAATGACGTGAGTTTAGGGTGGGGCTATCTGTTTAACTGACCAATGACGTGAGTTTGGGGCGGGGCTATCTGTTTAACTGACCAATGACGTGAGTTTAGGGCGGGGCTATCTGTTTAACTGACCAATGACGTGAGTTTAGGGCGGGGCTATCTGTTTAACTGACCAATGACGTGAGTTTAGGGCGGGGCTATCTGTTTAACTGACCAATGACGTGAGTTTAGGGCGGGGCTATCTGTTTAACTGACCAATAACAAAGAATGATCAGGAAACCTGTTTGAAAACAGTAATTTCTGCATTTCCATAGAGGCCAGAAAT
>CM040840.1:28823522-28838522 GCA_022828995.1 Vimba vimba
TTTTAAACAGCCAAATGTATCTATGTATGTATATTTGGTTTGGTTTAAAACTTAAGTTTTGATTTAATATATTTTCATGCAAAGTAATAGATTATTTATTATCAAGACCATGTACTTACTTAATATATTTTCTTTAGACATAAAAAAAATGCTACTTAATGTAGGTCAAAATAAAGATTTTTTGGGATTTTTACACCATAAACAAAAGCTAAACTAGCTGTAATATGAAAGTAGAACTTAGAATAAAACTAAATACATCTTATTAATGCTTATTGCTTATTAATAAAGGCAACATCAAAATACCTTCATTTCTATTGTCTTTTCTTTTATCTTCTGTTAAGATATTGCAAACCAAGGTTATTGAAACTAAAACTAAAAAACATAAAAAACATTTTCGTTGCTTGGAATTAAATAAACATTAATTAATAAGTCAAAAACTTATTTTATTTCACCTACTTGCAAATGCAAGTTTAACTTGATGTCCTGACATAAATAAAACTAAACTAAAAATGAATACAGTCTATACAGACATATTTAAAAAAGAAAAAGCAAAAATACCCTTAAAATAACTAAAATTAAAATGAAAACAGAATTTAAAAATAAAAACTACTTAAAAATATTAATGAAAAATTACTAAAAACTATACTTGAAATAACACTGATGCAAACTGGTATTTGTTATCATATTATGTAATTATTATTGTAATCATAAACACTAGTGTTATAGCGTTAAATAGTTGTTAATAGTTGTTGCATGTTGTTATTCTTCTAGTTATTATGTGAAAGCATTGACAGGAATCAGTGATTCTGCGGATGAGGAGACGCGGACACAGAGTTAGCATCTGAGCACCGGATTAGCGCAGTCCTACCTGTCGAAGGTCCAGCGTGATCGTGACCCAGTGGAACTGACGCCCGTTCTTGATGCTCGGGCTTTGCCACCACTGGTTAGTGCCGTCGATGGCGTTAGTAATGGGATGTTGCTCTGTTTGAACAGAAATAAACATGATCTACGGTTAGCGGGAAAAAACACAACGAATGTGCAAGACTACATAGACACTGATGCACCATGAATTAACTAGACCGGCACATTAAACGGATAGCTCACCCAAAAATGAAAATTAGCCCAAGATGCACTTTTATGATGGACAGATGCACTTTTATCATGGATAGATGCACTTTTATGATGGATAGATGCACTTTTATCATGGATAGATGCACTTTTATGATGGATAGATGCACTTTTATCATGGATAGATGCACTTTTATGATGGACAGATGCACTTTTATTATGGATAGATGCACTTTTATGATGATAGATGCACTTTTATCATGGATAGATGCACTTTTATCATGGATAGATGCACTTTTATGATGGGCAGATGCACTTTTATCATGGATAGATGCACTTTTATCATGGATAATGCACTTTTATGATGGATAGATGCACTTTTATGATGGACAGATGCACTTTTATTATGGATAGATGCACTTTTATGATGACAGATGCACTTTTATCATGGATAGATGCACTTTTATCATGGATAATGCACTTTTATGATGGATAGATGCACTTTTATGATGGACAGATGCACTTTTATTATGGATAGATGCACTTTTATGATGATAGATGCACTTTTATCATGGATAGATGCACTTTTATCATGGATAATGCACTTTTATCATGGATAGATGCACTTTTATCATGGATAGATGCACTTTTATGGACTTCAGAACAGAAACGGCCATTCACTGTCATTATAAAGCTTGGAAGAACCAGGACATTTTTTAATATAACTCTGATTGTGTTCGTCTGAAAGAAGAATGTCATATACACCTAGGATGGGTTGACGGTGAGTAAATCATGGGCTTATTTTCATTTTTGGGTGTATATCCCTTTAACAAAGATTAATAAACACTGTAACAAATGTATTACTCATTGTTACGTATTGTTAATTAATGCATGAACTAAAGGGACTTTTATTGTAAAGTGTTGCTGATTAATGTAGTTTAAGCCTTTGGGATTCTGTTACCTTTGGGATTCTGGCTGCTAGCGTCACAGAGCCGGCACTGAGGGTTACGGATTCGTCTTCCGGGAACGTGTTCCACTAGTTTACAGTACATCTCGGGAGCGGGATCGCCACAGGTCGCGTTGGTGGAGATTTCGGCATTACTGGCGAGGTTCAGGATAGCGGGAAACAGACCTGGAATGACAGATGGAAAATGTTTAAAGAGGAACTATAATGCACTCAAAGTCTAGATGTTGTCTCAGGCTCTACTAGAACATGTTTTCCTGCTTGAATGTTGATTATTTTACTCATATTCTCCATTGTTGCGGCTCCTCTCTTCCCAGTCTGTCAGTAACGCTCTGTTTACTTCCTGTCTCTATGAAGCCCCTCCTTCTGAAAAGCACACTGTGCTCTGATTGGTCGGCTGGAGCAGTGTGTTGTGATTGGCCGAGCGCTTCGAGTGTGTTTGGGAAATGCCCCGCCCCTTTCCATAACTGCCAGTTTAACACACTACTAACTAACTCAACCAGGCCCCGCCCCTTTATTCTGCACATAAATTATTATAATGAGGAATATTGTGACGTTTGTTCCCGGAAGAAACTCAAGACTACAATGGAGGCGTTTCAGGAGTTCAGAAACACTGACACTGATATAGAGAAGAGCTGGAGCTTCTTCATGATCACAGCAACATTACACACTGAAGAAAGTTAAAGATGGGAAAAAACATCATAGAGCTGTCTAATAACTCAGCGTTTAAGAGGCAATTGTTCAGAACTGCTCAACCTTCTCTTTCTCTCTTTGAAGAGCGATCCATCATCCGCCCTCGTGTCTGTGTGCCGCCATTCATGACACAAATAACTACGCTCTGGACACTAGACAAAAGCAGTCATCAATTCTCATGAGGAGATAACCATCATCCTCTGCTGACCGGTCATTACTGACAGCAAAGAGTTCAAAGAGAGGAACCGTGAAGATCAAGAAGATCAAGAAGATGAAGAAGATCAAGAGGTCAAACTCTTCATCATACATGCATCTGATTATTGTTTTTATCATGTATAATCACTGGTTTATACAAGCAACAAGCCATTCCAGGCTGTGTTTTACACTGATTTTACCATAGTAAAAGGGTTTTAGGGCCTTTAGTGCTGCTAATTTCTGTGCATCACCAAACGATCTCAATGACACTGAATATCAGCTTGTGTGTGTTGAGTGTGTGTCACCGGCAGACGGTGTGTGTCTCGGGGGAGTCGTGGCTCTGAATGGACCCCAGTGGTGCTGAACACACACACACACACACACACACACACACTTCAAACGCTCGGCAGATAAAGACACGCTGAAGACTGAAGTCATTACGGCACATCTGGCCTGCGTTTGCATGTGACACACACGCTGAGAACACACACACATCTGTCTGCTGCTAACTCCTCAGTCTTCTTTACACAACTAAACTAAGAAGTGAATTAGATGTTTATAAGACAGATGCACTTTCATGGTTAAGAGATCAAGAGAAACAACTCATTTATTCACCCAGATCACATTATACACTGCAAAAAATGCTTTTCTTACTCAGTATTTGTGTCTTGTTTCCAGTCCAAATATGTAAAAATTCCTAAATCAAGATGAATTTACTAGATGAGTAAAATGGTTTAAAATATTATGTCTTGTTTTATGGGGGGGAATCAAAATGAAGTGAGTTTTTGCTTAAAACAAGCAAGATTATCTGCCAATGCGGTCAGAAAAATAAACAATTCAAACGGAAAAAATATTATTTTTCTTTCCACATTGGCAGATAATCTTGCTTGTTTTAAGCAAAAACTCACTTCATTTTGATTTTCATCCCCAGAAAACAACATATAATATCTTAAAGCATTTTACTAATCTAGTAAATGCATCTCGATTTAAGAATTTATAGATATTTGGACTGGAAACAAGACACAAATACTGAGTAAGAAAAGCATTTAGTGCTGTGACGCTCCACACGGGCTCAGATTTCTCCCGAAGCTTTAGAGGAATGATTTCAGCGGAAGAAGACGACATGATCGCTCTCCTGCTCTTCAAGCGTCTCAGAGCGTCGCCAGCGGCTCGTCTGGTGTGAACACAGAGTTTAAACAACACCACACACTGATGCTTCCGACCCAAACGACTCCTAAAGCTCAGCTTTCAGTCAGGTCTGGAAAACAAGATTAGATCTGGGAATGCTTTAAGTGGAAGAAGGAGCTGATCTCCTGAATCGTGTCTAGAAGAAGCATTTGAAGTGGCATGCATTGGTGATGAGATCAGCAGAGACTGCGAATCAAAGCGTCTGGATGAAGCGGCTCCGGGACAGAACAGGAGATCTGCCGGATTTGCATGTGAAAGGAGTCTGTAATCAGATGCAAGTGGAGCTGATAAGAACCTCACAATGTGATTCAGTCAATTCAGCGTGAAATGCAGATGATCAGAAATCTCACACTTACAGAGCGATCGAAGCAGATAAAGACAAACAGATGCAGCCACTGTATATATATATGTTACATGATACATTTCTAAATGTGAACATGTAGTTTGAAATGATTCTGGAAACAAGTGATACTTTTAAAAAACAAACAAACAAATGTATCAGTTTTTCTCAAATTTGGTTTGCTTCAAACCTTTGATTTTATATATTTTCCCCAAAGACAAAAACATTCATAAAAAGTAAAAAGATTATTTATTATCAAAACCATGCACTTAATTAATATATTTGTGTGGTTTTTACACCATAAACAAACACCAAAAACACTTTAGAATAAACTAAAAACATCTTGTTAGCTAATATTAACTTATTTTTACTTACTATAAATAAAGGCAACATCAAAAGACATTCATTTCTTGTCTTTTGATGTTGCAAACCACAAAAAACTATAAAACTACTTAAATAAACAATTAAGTAAAAAAATGTTTTTTTAAATGCAAGTTTATCTTGATGTACTGAAATAAAAATTAAAACACTATACAGACATATATCACTTCTTCGCCTGCTCTGCTCTAGAACTAGAAGTCTATTAAAGTTTAAATAACGCAAATGGCCTCGTGTTATTCATGAGAATGAGTCCCACTGAGAGGCTTTCATGACCAGTTAACTAACGCCGCTCACCAGAACTAAACCCTCCAGGATTAGCCGTTAATGGACCGGGACAGAAGTCTCATGTGACCCACACATTCAGCACAAAGAACACACACGGATCAGATGAAAGTTCAGTCGATAAGGTTTCACAGGACTGAGGTGTAAGCGGACACTCGCTGCTTTACGGCTCACAGATAAACTACATTAGTGGCTTCCTGACCTCAACGTGTTCAACAAACCTGCGGGTGACAAACCTCGTTAATGTGGCAAATGCTCAATCAATGCAAATATCCAAAGCAAAAGTTAACATCGTCCTCATGGAACGATCACTTGCTGTGTGTTGATTGATAGACCATTTGAAGCATTTAACAGCTGAGCACTGATACTAATGTAACAAAATATCAGTGCTTTTGCGGTTACACTTTATTTTAAGGTGTCATTGTTACAGTGTAATAATACATTTCAGTACTGAGTAATATTAACTACATGTACTTACTATAGGGTTAGGGTAGGATTAGGATTTGGTTGAGGGTTAGTTGCATGTAATTATGCATAATTTACTGTTATTACTATGGTAAGTACATGTAACAAGGACACTAATATAAAGTGTTACCTCTTTTGCTATAACTTAAGCACATTTAATTGTTTAATTCATCACCCAAAACCTTCACATATCTATAAAAGAAGTAAAACACACTTACAGTCACGTCCCCTGTAACTTTTACTACCACTAACCAAACAATACTATAGTTTTACCATGATTTTATGGGCATGTACCGTGGAAATACTATGTTTTGCACATCTATTCTGGAAATTCCACGGTTTTACCATAATTTTACCATGATATCACCAAAGTACTGAACATATTTTAAAGAATATCCTGCAGTAAATACTAAATCTGAACACATGGGAAGAGAGTAAATGCACACAATGAGCAGAATAAAGAGTTGAGTTCACGCTCAAATCTAAAATCTTATATTTTCAATATTATTATTTACACAGTTTTAAAAATAAAACAATAAAAACACCGTAGATTAATCTATGAGCATAGATGTATGTGTGTGTGTGTGTGTGTGTGTGTGTGTGTGTGTTTATGTGAGTTTACCTCTCTGCTGAGCCTGAACGCAAATCAGTGATGCGAAAACCACAGCAATCGGCCACAGCATCTTCATCTTCATCTTCCTCTTCTCTAAAATAACTCAACTCATAAACTACTAAATCGAACTGAAATCATCAGAGTTTTGTTTAGATGTCCATTGGCTCTGCTCTCCCTCTCTCTCTCTCTCTCTCTCTCTCTCTCTCTCTCTCATTCAAACTTTAGTCTCTTTTCTCTTTCATTCAGTCCCGCTACATTGTATTCCACTGGAATGTACCATGAGTTTAGGGGGGATGGGGTCCCGCTGGAATGTACCACGTGTTCATGCGAGGGGTCATTTTGGTTTAACCTATTTTCGTCTCAAACTTTGTTGAGGAAAGTTTCGCTATGAGACTCACTATTTGTATCTGCTGGACGAAAAAAAAGTGAAATAATCCCACAGATATATTATAGTAAACAACACCACACCATTAAAAGCTGCGGCACGAAATATTTACAGGCCACGCTAGCAACTCCATAGCAACGCACTAAAGGTCACTGCTTTCTTTCATTACTTTATTTTAATCATTAACGCCACAGTATAGGCCTAAATAGGCCTACTATATAAATTAGGTATTATTATTATTAGTTGTTATAATATCAGAAATTTACATCTGCACACCCAATGCCTCGAATCGTTACTGTACCTTTTGCAATGTTTACGCTTTACTCGAGTAGGCTATAAATGTTTATATCGATTTTTTTAATAAACACTTTTATTTCGACTAATTTCTGCAGACCGTTTCGTAACATTTGCGACTGCAGCCCGCAAAAAATATAACAAGTAAAATCGGAGGGAAAGTGCCGCGAGTCAGTGATAGAGATCCGATTCGCGATTGAATCACTGAGTCGAATCCTCATTTCGCGAATCATGAGTCAGAATCTATGACCAGGTGCAATGAATCTCCACTGCGAGATGTAATGAGAAGCTGTTCTTGTAAGTTCCATTCCGTGTTTAATGATTTTAAACAAGTCAAGAATTTTAAAAATGTAATGCCTTTTGGCTTAAGAATTATAAATGATGTGCGAAGTTTTGTAAATGCGAACCATCCCGTCTTTCCCAGAGTCGTTTGTATTTGTAATGAGTAACAACTAATATGTGGTTGGCATTTAATCAAAGTGCCCTGTATGAATCAGTAATAATCAGATGCACTTAAAACATTATTATCAGTATCTTAACGAAACAATGTTTTAATATTTTCGGAAGAAAATGACAGGGGTTGCTATGCAGTTGCTATTTGCTAAGGTGTTCCCGCCAGTTTTACTGTTTTGTTGCTAGGGTGTTCTGGGTGGTTTCTAGGGAGTTGCTGTTTTCTGTGAGTCAGCGCGTTGCTATCCTGTTGGTAGGGTGTTGCTAGGTTGTGACATACTGGCCAAAGGTTGTGACAAATCAGCCCACCCCGTTTAATATCAGTTTCTTTAATACCTTTACTTATATATTCCTCATAAGTTACTTGAGTAAATTTCAATAATCAAAACTTTACTGTTTTCTCAAGTATGACGATTGGATAGCCTACTTTATACAACGAGTTTTATTGGTGATTGCAATTCAATAATATTAAAGTATCACTATAATCATTGGTTTTTGTCCTTTCATGTTTAACTTCTCTAACTATCTTCTTACAGCTTGAATGTTTTCCTTCATGAAAATCCAAATAAAGTTTCTCTATCTTTCCTGTATTTCAAAAAGTAGAGCAAACGCCAAGGTCATGGGTTCGAGTCCCAGACAGCGAATGCATGAACTGATAACATCTAAACCTGGAATGCAATGTAAGTCACTTTAGATAAAAGCATCTGCCAAATTCATTAATGAAAATGCTGATGTATATTTTTGTTTGTTACATCTTGTGGTTTAACGCTTCTAAGGTCTTTGAGGATAGTCAAATATGAATATGACACGCATGATCATCATTTGTGCTGTTTGTGTGTATTTTGCTGCCATCTTCTGGATGTGTTGAGATCTGACCTCACATGAACTCTTGAAGCTGAACCTCATCTTAGGTGTGTGAGTGTTTGTCTTTGAAAGAGCAACCTTTTAAAGTCACTACACAAAATAAAGTTATTATTATTCATTACAGCCGCTGGGTTAGAGGAGCAGGAGAGCTCCAGATTCTTTTATTTCCTTTTCTAGATATTAACAATGGAAGCTTGTTTAAGCCACAGAATAAAACATTTAAAAAGATAATTGCGACTTTTTTCTCGCTCGATTGCGAGTTTGTATCTCGCAATTATGACTTTATAACACGTAATTGTGAGTTTATATCTCACAATTCTGGCATCTTTTCTCGCAATTGAGAGTTATAAAGTCCAATTCTAAGGAAAAAAAGATATGCAATTATATCATGCAATTCTGACTTTATATCTCCAAAGTGTTATAAAGTCAGAATTGATTGATATAAAGTCACAATTGTGTGTTATAAAGTCAGAATTGCGAGATATAAACATGCAATTCTGAGAAAAAAAAGTCATTTCTCGTAATTGTGATTTTATATCTCAAAATTCTGACTTTATATCACACAACTGCAACTTTATATCACACAATTCTGACTTCATAACACAAGACTGCAACTTTATATCACATAATTCTGACTTTATAACACACAACTGCAACTTTATATCACACAATTCTGACTTTATATCACACAATTGCAACTTTATATCACACAATTCTGACTTTATAACACAATTCTGACTTTATAACACACAATTCTGACTTTATAACACACAACTGCAACTTTATATCACACAATTCTGACTTTATAACACAATTCTGACTTTATAACACACAATTCTGACTTTATAACACAATTCTGACTTTATAACACACAATTGCAACTTTATATCACACAATTCTGACTTTATAACACACAATTGCAACTTTATATCAATCAATTCTGACTTTATAACAAACAATTGCAACTTTATATCACATAATTCTGACTTTATAACACACATCTGCAACTTTATATCACACAATTCTGACTTTATATCACACAACTGCAACTTTATATCACACAATTCTGACTTTATAACACACAATTGCAACTTTATATCACACAATTCTGACTTTATAACACACAATTGTGACTATATAAAAAGTTTTATATAAAAAAAGTCAGAATTGCAAGATGTAAACTCGCAATTGTGAGATAAAAAGTCACAATCACCTTTTTTATGTTTTATTCTGTGACGGAAACAAGCTTCCATAATTAACTGTCAAGCTCCACATATTAATGTCCAGCTTTACACTGATGATGTTGCCGGTCAGTGTGAGAGTTTGTCCAGCAGGGGTCAGTGAAGTCTGACTAACTCACTGAGAGTTTCTTGTTGTGTGTTTCAGTGCTCAGCAACCCTGAGAGAAATGTTGTGACCGCTCCACTAACAGACTGAACGCTTGCATTGAGACACATGATGCACATTAAGTGTTTTCATGGCCAGTCGTTTACATTAGTTAGAAAAGAGTCTCTAATGGATGATAAATATCCTGCCCTGACATCTGTGCCACGTCCATTACTGTCTGCTAGAAGAGAACATACAGCTATAAAAATATAATGCTTTTTGTTTGCAAGCATCATTATAGCAGGATATGACTCAGATTAGGCCGGGATGTTCATTCCCTCTCAGAATAAAGTTGAGCACTGGCTCCTGACCGGCTGATCAGATGAAGACTGACCTGTTTATAACCCGAATCTCATCATCATCATCATCATCATCAGGCCTTGCTTCAGTGAAGATCCCGAAACTCTGATGCAGATGAAGCTTGTTTACTCATCTATCTATCTATCTATCTATCTATCTATCTATCTATCTATCTATCTATCTATCTATCTGTCTATCTATCTATCTATCTATCTATCTATCTATCTATCTATCTGTCTGTCTATCTATCTATCTATCTATCTGTCTATCTATCTATCTATCTATCTATCTATCTATCTATCTATCTATCTATCTATCTATCTATCTATCTATCTGTCTGTCTATCTATCTGTCTATCTGTCTATCTATCTATCTATCTATCTGTCTGTCTGTCTGTCTGTCTGTCTATCTATCTATCTATCTATCTGTCTATCTATCTGTCTATCTATCTATCTATCTATCTATCTATCTATCTATCTATCTATCTATCTATCTGTCTATCTATCTATCTATCTATCTATCTATCTATCTATCTATTAGAGCTGAAACAACTAATCGATTTAATCGATTAAAATCGATTATTAAAATAGTTGTCAACTAATTTAGTCATCGATTAGTTGCTAAATAACTTTTATTTACCGTAAGCGGCTCATTTTATTTGCCGTAAGCGGCTCATTTCGTGCATATTTTAAATCTGCGGTGACCAAAGTGTGGCAGTAATGAGCCACCGGAGGTTTTACTCAGCCAGTACAGCAGGAGAAGTAGCGAATAGCCAATAGCTGGCCTTGTTTTGTGTCACATGTTTCCCGCACAGCGTCTGTGCAGCATTCAGCGAGATGGCGGAGGCAGGCGGCAGTGGAGCTCGAGAAAGAAAAAGAAAAAAGCGGAAGATAAAACTAATCGAACGAAGCAGCATTCGGCAGTTTAGGATATCGCACAAGATTTGTCAACAAAGAAAACATTTCATCACTGTAGAGTTTTTTTTTTCGACACCATCGTATCAATTGATTTTGATTAATATGCGCGAGGGAGAGAGAGAGCAAGACAGCGCTCGGGTGAGTGCGCGCGCGCGGCCGGGGCTCTCTCTCTGCTCGTTCTTATATATGCCCTGTTAAGCTGACAGGACTTAAAAACACATGCAAATGATACACTTTGTTTCACTCTATGGTGGTTAAACTCTGCAATTAATTATTTTTTTCTCGGAACTAATGTTTTGGTAGGAACGAAAGTTTACATCGTATGTTTCTCCGGAATCAGCCAGCGCGAAGGACGTCTATATTCCGATTGGTTGCTGGCGTTTGCCGCTGAACCGCGTCATAGCTTATTACCATAAAGTTGAGCTACTTTCAACTTTCTAATTGATTTCACAGCATAAGCTATAAAGCTGTTTCCCAGGTATAAGCTGTGTGTTTACAGGAAATAAATAAAATGCAATTTACTGCAACTCTATTCTGTTTTATTCTTATTCTTCGTGAAAATATGTTCTGCAAGATTCATTAATAAGCTTTGTTCGGGATGTTAAACTACTTTAGGAGCCCAAAGGACTGCCATGGTGAAAACATTATTTGAAATCTCCTTGTGAAATTTGCTAGAGTACGTATGGGTCAGTGTTTTGATTGCAGAAGAGTTCGACAAAGGATTACTAACATAATAAAACAACTCCAGGTATGTTTTTGATGAGGATATGACAATGCAAAATGGTTAAAATCTATAAAAAGTCTATGTTGAATGATAAAGACCATTTGTTAATAATTTACTTGGGGGGAAAAATGGGCAAAACTAAAATATAAGTACATAAACCGATTAATCGATTAATCGTAAAAATAATCGTCCGATTAATCGATTATCAAAATAATCGTTAGTTGCAGCCCTACTATCTATCTATCTATCTGTCTATCTATCTATCTGTCTGTCTATCTATCTGTCTATCTATCTATCTATCTATCTGTCTGTCTATCTATCTATCTATCTATCTGTCTGTCTGATCTTTTATTTCTCTGTAGTTTTAGTCTAGAACAGTTAGCATGCGCTCTGGTTAGCATGCGCTCTGGTCAGTGTGCGCTCTGGTTAGCATGCGCTCTGGTTAGCATGCTCTCTGGTCAGTGTGCGCTCTGGTTAGCATGCGCTCTGGTTAGCGTGTGCTCTGGTTAGCATGCGCTCTGGTCAGTGTGTGCTCTGGCTAACGTGTGCTCTGGTTAGCATGCGCTCTGGTTAGCGTGCGCTCTGGTTAGCGTGTGCTCTGGTTAGCGTGTGCTCTGGCTAGCGTGTGCTCTGGTTAGCATGCGCTCTGGTTAGCGTGTGCTCTGGTCAGCGTGTGCTCTGGTCATCGTGTGCTCTGGTTAGTGTGTGCTCTGGTTAGCGTGTGCTCTGGTTAGCGTGTGCTCTGGTCAGTGTGTGCTCTGGTTAGCGTGTGCTCTGGTTAGCGTGTGCTCTGGTCAGTGTGTGCTCTGGTCAGCGTGTGCTCTGGTCAGTGTGTGCTCTGGTTAGCGTGTGCTCTGGTTAGCGTGTGCTCTGGTCAGTGTGTGCTCTGGTCAGCGTGTGCTCTGGTCAGTGTGTGCTCTGGTCAGTGTGTGCTCTGGTCAGCGTGTGCTCTGGTCAGTGTGTGCTCTGGTTAGCGTGTGCTCTGGTTAGCGTGTGCTCTGGTTAGCGTGTGCTCTGGTTAGCGTGTGCTCTGGTCAGTGTGTGCTCTGGTTAGCGTGTGCTCTGGTTAGCGTGTGCTCTGGTCAGCGTGTGCTCTGGTCAGCGTGGGCTCTGGTTAGCGTGGGCTCTGGTTAGCGTGTGCTCTGGTTAGTGTGGGCTCTGGTTAGCGTGTGCTCTGGCTAGCGTGTGCTCTGGTTAGCGTGTGCTCTGGTTAGTGTGTGCTCTGGTTAGCGTGGGCTCTGGTTAGTGTGGGCTCTGGTTAGCGTGTGCTCTGGCTAGCGTGTGCTCTGGTTAGCATGTGCTCTGGTTAGCATGTGCTCTGGTTAGCATGTGCTCTGGTTAGCGTGTGCTCTGGTTAGCGTGGGCTCTGGTTAGTGTGGGCTCTGGTTAGCGTGTGCTCTGGCTAGCGTGTGCTCTGGTTAGCGTGTGCTCTGGTTAGCGTGGGCTCTGGTTAGCGTGGGCTCTGGTTAGCGTGTGCTCTGGCTAGCGTGGGCTCTGGTTAGCGTGGGCTCTGGTTAGCGTGTGCTCTGGTTAGCGTGTGCTCTGGTTAGCGTGGGCTCTGGTTAGCGTGGGCTCTGGTTAGCGTGTGCTCTGGTTAGCGTGGGCTCTGGTTAGCGTGGGCTCTGGTTAGCGTGGGCTCTGGTTAGCGTGGGCTCTGGTCAGCGTGTGCTCTGGTTAGCGTGGGCTCTGGTTAGCGTGGGCTCTGGTTAGCGTGGGCTCTGGTTAGCGTGTGCTCTGGTTAGCGTGTGTAACTGCATTAGCAGTTCTTCTGTCGCGCTCTCATTCCACACACATTACTAATGGCTTCTTTATAGAGTGTAATAGTGTGTTTCCTCCCCATCGATTCATCATCCTCAGCCACTTCATCTCCCATTTTATCTCCCTTTACTCTCGCACACTTCCACTCTCCCTCTCGCTGCTGCTGAAGAACTCGATGAAGAAATTACAGCTGCGATATTAAACTGTCTCTGGTGAACGCTTGCATGCCTTACGCAACGCTTGCCCACCAGCGCTTACAAATCACACTGAAAGAGCTGCATGAAACCGGCAAGACCTTCACAAGATGCTCAGATCTCAAAGGCTCGTTCTCAGTTAGTTAGTAACCATATTAAACTGTATTCAGTTACGTTTCTGGTTAAAGAGTCACTGAAGAAGGAGGAAATTACTTTTTTAAATCACCTAATTTCTAATCGAATATGCCGTTTTCACACAGAAAGAACATTATGAGGGTAAAATGGGTTGTGAAGAGATTTTCTAAGTTCATTTCGATATTAAATGTAAACTCTCATAGAGATAAATGTGTCTAAATTAACATGATGGGCTCTGCTTGTAATCATACTTCACAATATGTCTGTGAGTGAAGTGAAAGAATCGGAAGGTCAGATATTCAGAGTTTATTTGTATCAGGTTTAGGGCTAAATGGAGGTTGAAGGTCAAAGGGTCACATATGAGATGTGATTGTCATCATGTCCTTTAAGACTTTCAAGAGTCAAACGTCAATTATAAATACTGGATCTATGTTTAGCTGACAGGTACATGTGTTTGCTTTAATTAGGGCACAAACTCAGTGTGTTCTTCAGATTCATCAGTATATTTGCGTACGTGTTTGTGCATGTATGCGCAGTAAGGGCTTTTCCTCAGTTGATTGTCTACAGAGTAAATCCAAATCAATCGGCTGTTTGTACACACTCTTGAACCCTGACGTTTCCAGACACACATTTATGAGGAAGTTTTGAACATTCAGAAATAACTTTTTCATAATTACCATGTCAGTGAAAACCTTCTTAGAACATGTTTTTTTAGCATTGGTAATATCAGCTGGTCTATGGAAGCTTGTTTCTGCCACTGAATAATAAAAAAATAATAATAAATAATAAACTTTTTATCTCACAATTCTGACTTTTTTCTCTCACAATTTTGAGAAATAAACTCGCAGTTCTCGAAAGTTCTCGCAATTCTGACTTTTTTTCTCGCAATTATGACTTTTATTCATATTATTTTACTCAATTATTACTTTATAACTTGAAATTATGACTTTATATCAAGCAATTATGACTTCATGTCGCAATTATGACTTTATATCTCGCAATTATGACTTTTTTCTCAATTATTACTTTAAATTATGACTTTATATAATGCAATTATCACTTTTATTCATATTATTTTACTCAATTATTACTTTATATCTCGCAATTATGACTTTTTTTCTCAATTATTACTTTAAATTATGACTTTATATAACGCAATTATGGCTTTTTTTCTCGCAATTATGACTTTTATTCATATTATTTTACTCAATTATTACTTTATAACTTGAAATTATGACTTTATATCAAGCAATTATGACTTTATGTCGCAATTATGACTGTATCTCGCAATTATGACTTTTTTTCTCAATTATTACTTTATAACTTGAAATTATGACTTTATGTCGCAATTATGACTTTATATGTCGCAATTATGACTTTGTTTTCTCAATTATTACTTTAAATT
>CM040840.1:28848522-28863522 GCA_022828995.1 Vimba vimba
AGAAATGAAATGTGATTCGTTTACTCAGTAAATTCAGTAAATCCACGGGAATAACCCACTAAGCAAAATGATGTCCAAAACACGTCTTTTCAACGTCTTTGTCACAAAAGTCGGACGTTGAAAAGACGTCCACTGAAGAGCCAGAATGAAAGTTTTTATGACGTCTTTTTTTGACGTGTTCTGCACGTCCGATATCTAGACGTTCGTCGAACCTTCGTACAAGGTTAAAACAAGTTCAGATGTGGCCATTGTGGATATTTTCAGCATCATTTATGGTCTCATCTAGACATAATTACTTTGACTATTGCTGTCAGATGCTCTTAGTGAGAATTAACAGAGGTTTAGACGTTGATATTTGTTTAATTTAAAAATGTCACCATTGTGGTGATCAGTGTTTGCTTTAGTTGGGCTCTTGGTCCCCTTTGTTTTTACTTTAACTTTTCTTTGGCTGCTGTGACAGTGTGTTTGTGTAACACAATTGTTGTGGCAAAGAAAGCCTAGAACAAGTATGAGGTGTTATCATCTCAATGTTGATGATGACATAATCATCACAAAATGGGCATCTAATATTGTGTTTAAAGTTTTGTGTTTATATTTGGCATTCATAACCACCAACCTTGTGGAACTGCATTATTGGTGCCAAAAGCATTAAAATTATCACTTATTTGAAGGTGTATAAAAAGCATGTGCACATGATGTTTTGAGCAAATGTATCATATAGTCACACACAGACATCAATACTTTGCATATGATTCACAACAGTGGTGACAATTTAAAAAAAAAAAAAAAGCTTCATGCTGCAATGCATGATGGGTAACTTTCATAGTACAAAACTCATCCTTAATTCCCAAGCTTTTTGGTTTTGATTGTCACCACTGTTGTGATTCATATCCAAAATCTTGATGTCTGTGTGTGACTACGTGATACACTTGCTCGAAACATCATGTGCACATTCTTTTTATACACCTTCAAATAAGTAATAATTTTAATGCTTTAGGCACCAATATTGCAGTCCCACAAGGTTGGTGGTTATGAATGCCAAAGCATCTGACAACATTAGATGCTTGTTTTGTAATGATTTCATGATCATCAATAAGCTGAAAACAGCTGATCTTACATATTATTGGCTTTCTCTGTCACAACAATTGTGTTTTACAAACACACAGTTAATGCAGTCAAATAAAAGTTAAAGTAAAAGGAAAGGGGACCAAGAGCCCAACTAAAGCAAACACTGATCACCACAATGGTGACACTTCAAATTAAACAATTATCAACATCTAAACCTCTGTTAATTCTCACTAAGATCATCTGACAGCAATAGTCAAAGTAATTATGTCTAGATGAGACCATAAATGATGCTGAAAATATGTCCACAATGGCCACATCTGAACTAGTTTTAACCTTGTACGAAGGTTCGACGAACGTCTAGATATCGGACGTGCAGAACACGTCAAAAAAAGACGTCATAAAAACTTTCATTCTGGCTCCTCAGTGGACGTCTTTTCAACGTCCGACTTTTGTGACAAAGACGTTGAAAAGACGTGTTTTGGACATCATTTTGCTTAGTGGGAAATGTCATGATTATCATGAACTCTTGTCAGTTGACGGTGAAGTTTCTCGACATCAGACCTCCGTAAGGCACGATGAAGTGAAGCATCTGTGTCAGTAAATCCTATTTCACAGCCTGTATAGCGATAAACACACTCAGTCTGCTCCAGACACGCTCTGCTCTCGGTGTGTTGTAGATTCTGTAGAAATGAAACCGTGGGTATTGGAATTAAGACTCTTTATGTATGAAGTAAATTGTGGGACTCCCTTAACAGCCTCCATTAAATCCGACCGAACACATCGAGTTCTTCCCTTTAAATGAGCAGTAAACCACAGAACTACATTATCTGATAAACACTTTTCGAACAATATATCATGATCCAAAGCGAATCAATAAAAGGCATTCACGATTATACTTTTCATCTAAAGACTCCACGATATCATCTAAAACTTTTAAAACAGCCGTATTGGTACTCTGCTTTTTAATGAATCCTGACTGAGTATTTAAATACCATATCAGTTGTTCACTAACAACATTTTCTAAGAGTTTTGACGATTTATTCACATCTGTTCTCATCTTTTAGAGCAGACATTAGAAGAGATAGTCTGTTCAAACGCGAACGCTCTAGTCCGTAAGTGCCGTTCTGCATCCAGAAATACAGAATTAAAGACTGTATCATTATGCGGAATATAGAATCAGATGCAATGAAATGTTTGTGAGAAAGAGTGTGTGTGTGTTCAGTGTGTGGGTGTGTTCAGTGTATTTGTGTTAGAGTGTGTGTGTGTGTGTGTGTGTGTGTGTGTGTGAGCGTGCTCAGACCCGTCCTGCTCCTCAGAGGAATCACACACACACACACACACACACACACACACACACAGGTGTAAACACATTCTCTCATCGGACCGAAGCTCGAGGTGAGTGTAAAACACACACATGATGCTCCTGCAACTGTTGCATTAATTGCACTTGTGACGATGACAGTTTAACTAATGAGGTGTGAGTATATGTGTGTGTGTGTGTGTGTGTGTGTGTGTGTGTGTCTGTGTAGATAACGCTCACCTTGAGCTGCTCTATAATGGGCTGTTCTCAGGATAAAAGCATAAACGGAGATGTTGGATGATGTGTGTGTGTGTGTGTGTGTGTGTGTGTGTGTGTGTGTGTGTGTGTGTGTGTGTGTGTGTGTGTGTGTGTGTGTGTGAATAAGTGACCCTCTCCTGGGTCATTCCCGCTTTCTGGAGGACGCATTTTCAATTTCCTCTTCTCGTTCTTCTCGGATGCTGATTAAACTGCTTCGTCTCTGTCACACTCGTTCTGGATTTGGACCTGTGGCCTTTTGTTTCTCTGCGTCTTCAGAACACCAAATAAATGCAGATTTATCTATCCCTGTTTACCATGTTCTGAGGTAAGTAAATGTAAAGTGTGTGTTTACACGTATGCCATGCATTTGGCCAATCAGCGTACACTTACGTCACTAGTAGTTCCGCTAATTTAGTTCCCCAAGAGCCATTCCTGTAACTAAAACCATTCCCAGTTCCTGCAGTGCGAACACACCAAAAAGTTGGTACTCCCGCCATTAGTTCTAGGATCTATGAAAACGTGTAGAATATGTTCTTGTTAGCTGGGTTATAGTGACTAATACAGGGTTTTAAAAAGTCTTAATTTGGCCTTATACAAATTAAGGCCTTAAAAAGGTCTAAAATCAGAGCTGAACGTCTTAAAGTCCCCCTGTAGTCAATCATTTTATCTCTTAAAACCAAAATGATATTTAAGCGTTTTTTCTTGAAAAAACTTCATGCCTTAAAATATCTTGAATGTAACTCGACACCCTTGCCTCATTTAGTATTCGAGATTCTATGAATATGCAAATGAGCCCCGCCTCCACTCAGAGACTCAACCATATTCAACTCAATAATCACATCTAAAGACAGAGACTCAACAATATTCAACTCAATAATCACATCTAAAGACAGACTCAACAATATTCAACTCAATAATCACATCTAAAGACAGAGACTCAACGATATTCAACTCAATAATCACATCTAAAGACAGACTCAACAATATTCAACTCAATAATCACATCTAAAGACAGAGACTCAACAATATTCAACTCAATAATCACATCTAAAGACAGAGACTCAACAATATTCAACTCAATAATCACATCTAAAGACAGACTCAACAATATTCAACTCAATAATCACATCTAAAGACAGAGACTCAACAATATTCAACTCAATAAACACATCTAAAGACAGAGACTCAACAATATTTAACTCAATAATCACATCTAAAGACAGACTCAACAATATTCAACTCAATAATCACATCTAAAGACAGAGACTCAACAATATTCAACTCAATAATCACATCTAAAGACAGAGACTCAACAATATTCAACTCAATAATCACATCTAAAGACAGACTCAACAATATTCAACTCAATAATCACATCTAAAGACAGAGACTCAACAATATTCAACTCAATAATCACATCTAAAGACAGAGACTCAACAATATTCAACTCAATAATCACATCTAAAGACAGACTCAACGATATTCAACTCAATAATCACATCTAAAGACAGACTCAACAATATTCAACTCAATAATCACATCTAAAGGCAGACTCAACAATATTCAACTCAATAATCACATCTAAAGACAGAGACTCAACAATATTCAACTCAATAATCACATCTAAAGACAGACTCAACAACATTCAACTCAATAATCACATCTAAAGACAGAGACTCAACAATATTCAACTCAATAATCACATCTAAAGACAGAGACTCAACAATATTCAACTCAATAATCACATCTAAAGACAGAGACTCAACAATATTCAACTCAATAATCACATCTAAAGACAGACTCAACGATATTCAACTCAATAATCACATCTAAAGACAGAGACTCAACGATATTCAACTCAATAATCACATCTAAAGACAGACTCACTGATATTCAACTCAATAATCACATCTAAAGACAGACTCAACTATATTCAACTCAATAATCACATCTAAAGACAGAGACTCAACGATATTCAACTCAATAATCACATCTAAAGACAGACTCAACAATATTCAACTCAATAATCACATCTAAAGACAGAGACTCAACAATATTCAACTCAATAATCACATCTAAAGACAGAGACTCAACAATATTCAACTCAATAATCACATCTAAAGACAGAGACTCAACGATATTCAACTCAATAATCACATCTAAAGACAGAGACTCAACGATATTCAACTCAATAATCACATCTAAAGACAGAGACTCAACAATATTCAACTCAATAATCACATCTAAAGACAGACTCAACGATATTCAACTCAATAATCACATCTAAAGACAGAGACTCAACGATATTCAACTTAATAATCACATCTAAAGACAGACTCAACGATATTTAACTCAATAATCACATCTAAAGACAGACTCAACAATATTCAACTCAATAATCACATCTAAAGACAGACTCAACAATATTCAACTCAATAATCACATCTAAAGACAGACTCAACAATATTCAACTCAATAATCACATCTAAAGACAGACTCAACAATATTCAACTCAATAATCACATCTAAAGACAGACTCAACAATATTCAACTCAATAATCACATCTAAAGACAGAGACTCAACGATATTCAACTCAATAATCACATCTAAAGACAGACTCAACAATATTCAACTCAATAATCACATCTAAAGACAGACTCAACAATATTCAACTCAATAATCACATCTAAAGACAGACTCAACGATATTCAACTCAATAATCACATCTAAAGACAGAGACTCAACAATATTCAACTCAATAATCACATCTAAAGACAGAGACTCAACAATATTCAACTCAATAATCACATCTAAAGACAGAGACTCAACAATATTCAACTCAATAATCACATCTAAAGACAGAGACTCAACAATATTCAACTCAATAATCACATCTAAAGACAGACTCAACAATATTCAACTCAATAATCACATCTAAAGACAGACTCAACAATATTCAACTCAATAATCACATCTAAAGACAGAGACTCAACGATATTCAACTCAATAATCACATCTAAAGACAGACTCAACAATATTCAACTCAATAATCACATCTAAAGACAGACTCAACAATATTTAACTCAATAATCACATCTAAAGACAGAGACTCAACGATATTCAACTCAATAATCACATCTAAAGACAGAGACTCAACGATATTCAACTCAATAATCACATCTAAAGACAGAGACTCAACAATATTCAATTCAATAATCACATCTAAAGACGGAGACTCAACAATATTCAACTCAATAATCACATCTAAAGACAGAGACTCAACAATATTCAACTCAATAATCACATCTAAAGACAGACTCAACAATATTCAACTCAATAATCACATCTAAAGACAGACTCAACAATATTCAACTCAATAATCACATCTAAAGACAGACTCAACAATATTCAACTCAATAATCACATCTAAAGACAGAGACTCAACGATATTCAACTCAATAATCACATCTAAAGACAGAGACTCAACAATATTCAACTCAATAATCACATCTAAAGACAGAGACTCAACAATATTCAACTCAATAATCACATCTAAAGACAGAGACTCAACAATATTCAACTCAATAATCACATCTAAAGACAGACTCAACAATATTCAACTCAATAATCACATCTAAAGACAGACTCAACAATATTCAACTCAATAATCACATCTAAAGACAGACTCAACAATATTCAACTCAATAATCACATCTAAAGACAGAGACTCAACAATATTCAACTCAATAATCACATCTAAAGACAGACTCAACAATATTCAACTCAATAATCACATCTAAAGACAGACTCAACAATATTCAACTCAATAATCACATCTAAAGACAGAGACTCAACGATATTCAACTCAATAATCACATCTAAAGACAGACTCAACGATATTCAACTCAATAATCACATCTAAAGACAGAGACTCAACGATATTCAACTCAATAATCACATCTAAAGACAGAGACTCAACAATATTCAACTCAATAATCACATCTAAAGACGGAGACTCAACAATATTCAACTCAATAATCACATCTAAAGACAGACTCAACAATATTCAACTCAATAATCACATCTAAAGACAGACTCAACAATATTCAACTCAATAATCACATCTAAAGACAGACTCAACAATATTCAACTCAATAATCACATCTAAAGACAGACTCAACAATATTCAACTCAATAATCACATCTAAAGACAGAGACTCAACGATATTCAACTCAATAATTGAGTACGAACATAAAGGATTGTGTGACATCTGGCTCTCAGTGTGTTGAACTGTTAAAAATTATCTCTACATTGTCAGCAATCAATTCCTAAAAGCATTTATTAAATCACAGAACAATGATTGTAAAGCTTTTGCAGAATTGAAACGTTATGCTTTTGTGCTTTTTTTACTCGCATGGCATTTTCCAGTTCAATCAGAAGCGTTTTAGATGAGGAGAACTGCGACCATGAGCCAGTTATTCTCTATGAGTGCATGTAGAAAAGCTTGATAAATGGCAGACATTGATTTCCCATGAGCCCTTTCTCTGATTGTTCTTTGTACTCATGAGTGACATGCTTGAAATCAATATAAAATCTTGGGTTTCTAAAGCAGAAACAAGTTGAACTTCCACTGATGTGGAGGAAAGAAAGGAAATCTTAATTGAATATCTGTGTTCTCGATCAAAACATCTGCGTTTCTGAACCCAATCCTTCACTGAATGGACTCGCACCGTCGGAAATTCATATCATTTTGAAAGGAAAAATGCTTTTTGAATGGCATAAAGGAGATTAGTGCAGTGAATGGCTGTCCTTCATGAATATAGACATTGGTTTTATGCATGAATATGTGTGAGAGTAAATGTTGATGTGCACAACAGCCTTGAGCAACTTCTGCTCTAATATACGTACAGTAATCAACTGCAGGTTTATTTCCACAAAGTGCCATAAAATACATTTCAAAGAGCATGATACCAATCACGCACATCTGGCAAACTGACACACAGCTGTGCATTTTTGTCCTGTTTTTCTTCCTTTTACATACATTTACACACTCTTAAAAGAAAAGGTTATAGATTCTTAAAGGGTTTCATCATGGGATCAGTTTATGGATTTAGTTTTTAAAAAATAAGTGTGTTTTCATTCATTTTTAATTTCAAATTAAACATTTAAGTATTATGCAAACATTTAAAGTCCCCCTGTGGTGAAAATCCAGCTTTTAATGTTGTTTATGTGTCTATGTGGTGTTTTTAATATGCTTAAACCATGTGTAAATTCATAAGTCGACTCCATTGCTGAGTATTTCCTCCTTAAAACTGCAGTGAACCAAAGACAGTCTCAAAAACACGCTTTGAAATCGCTGGTGTTTCTGACGTCACAAACTACCTTGTAACCAATCAGATCAACGTGTGATCGTCAACCAGTGGATCTCTGAGCTGAGTGAGTGAGTGGAGGCGGGGCTCATTTGCATATTCATAGAACCGCGAATACAATACCCATTCAAGATATTTTAAGGCATGAGGAACTTTTTTCAAGGAAAAAACGTTTAAATATGTCATTTCGGTGATCAAAGATGAGTTTTAAGAGATAAAATGATTGACTACAGGGGGACTTTAAAATGTTTCTTCTAGTGCTGGGAAAAAATTTACTGTTTGCTTAAATTTGCTTAAACACATTTCTTGAAACTATGCCTCGTATTCTCAAAACTATAAACACAAATCCATAACATCTCACCCAATTCCCCAAACATCCTATTTTCAGGTCAAAATGAAGCTCTACACTCAAAACCATTCACTCTTGCTGAAAAACCAAACTTTGCCCTCAGACAGGACACACAAGCCCTCAAAATCACACACACTACAACATAGTCTAACACACTGGTGCAATAAATTCAAAACAACATTTCCAAAACTGGTAAGTTATGTTGCTTGTGGTTCCCCCATCACAAACCTTTTCACGTGATGAACACAAAAGACACAACCAATGGATACACTGGCACATTTTTATTCATACACAGAAAACACACACACACAAATATTTATTTTCCTATTTTACTCTTTTTTTTTTTTTTTTTACTCTTTTTTTTTTTACTCTCTCCTCTAATTTTTTTTTATATTTACTTACAGTAAGATGTGTGTGACCAACATATGACAGTAAAAGAGCACACACAAACCATATTCTAATATGGAATTCGAACTGTATTGGAATGGTAAAGAGTGTTGGACGTGACAGGAGGTTCTCCACTCAAGGATACAATATGATGAACACGTCTAAGAATGTTCCACATATGGTTGAAATACCATCATTTGCCTAGAAAGATAACATTCTGGGAGTCAAGACTATAAAGGAGAAAGTATGCCCTCTCTTCACTGTCACACTCTGCAGCCGCTCTGTGTGACTGTACGACTGCTGGCCTTTTCTTGCAAGAAAATAAACCTCATCAAAGACTATTGGAAATGTTTGTCTCTTATTCAGTGATAGAATTTTGTTTGCCACCACACCTCCCTGAAGTTTCTCGAGGCGACGGTAAAGCGACTCAAATTTGGCCTTACTCGTAGTCCAGCCTCCCTCATAGTCACACCATTGACAAAGACATGGGCAACTAGAGTGGCTTTTAATTTCATCTGAGACTGCTTGTCTTCTTGTCCTTGCCCTTCCTCCTCCTCATTCTTATCCCTCTTCCTTCATGTCTTTCTGGATCCATTGTTCCAAAACGCAATAATCTGATTTGGGCCCTTTTATATATCTATTGAAGGTTCTGATTGGTGTGTGTTAAATTTTGACTCTTAGTGTTTCCACCTGGATAATTGTGTGCTAACTGAGCTGAAGCTGTGCTGACTTGAGTGAACAATATTGAATGCTAGTGCTTTCTAAATGACAACATGGTCTAAGCAATGAGAAATGAAGGGATTTGTGTGTAGAGTTTTGCAGTGACAGTTCAACAAATCTGACTCATGTGTCAAAACAGGGAATAGTGTTTATAGTTTAGTGAAATGGGTGTGCTTTTTGATAAATGGCGTTATGGTTTTGAAATTTTAGTTCAAAAGCCTGGTTATAGTGTTTAAGCAATCGAGAAAAACTGTAATTGCATCCAAAATAAAAGTTTGTGTTTCCATAATATATATGTGTGTACTGTGTATAATTATTTTGTCTGTATAAATACACACATATGCATGTATTTATTTAAGAAATATTTGCATGTATATACTGTATATACATTTATACATAATTTATATTACATATAAATATAAATAATTTATATATAAATAAATAAAAATCTTAAATATATACATGCATATGTGTGTATTTATATATACAAAATTATTATACACAGTACACACATATATATTATGCAAACACAAACTTTTATTTTGGATGCGATTAATCGCGATTAATTTTTTTCCAGCACTAGTTTCTTGGGAATTAGAAAAAACTGAACTGAACAAATTGTTTTTTTTTTTTTTTTTTTTCAGCACTAGTTTCTTCTAAGCGGAAGAAGATGGATGGACTAGTTTCTTCTTATATAGAACCTTTTCTTATAAGAGTGTATATAGACATATATGTATATGTAATGAACATAGATTTTCCAGGAAGTCACTGTTTCTCTCGTCGAGTGAATAATCACAGTGGAGAATGTCAACGTGGCTCGAATCCCAGACTCAATTCTGTAGTTTGTTTAAGTTTGTTTGGTGACTTTGTGTCATCATGACCTTGTTAAGGAAACGCTGTAAGAAGTTATCTATCAAATGCCATGATATATCCACTGGTTCCTGTTCAGCGATGTAATCTAATCTACGGGAAACTGCCTTTACAAACATTTGCTTTTTGGATGTGTTTGATCAGAACATGTTCTTCCTTAGAAATGCCAACAAAGGAGGAACGACCGAGGTTCAGTTTCTGAGGTCTTTGACATACAAAATACAGCCGAAATTCAATTACTGTGTTGCGTTGCACACTGGCACTCTGTCAGCTTCAGATTTAATAACCTTGTTTAACAGCTGGAAGCTTTCAGACTCCTGTGTGTTTGGTTCGTCTCGATGTGAATGAAACTACATGTTTACGGCGGCTGAGAGCCTCTTGTTCCACTCGCCCTTCACTAAATATAGAGGCATTTATGTGGCATTACTCTCGTTCTGACCACATCAGTCCTGCTTTACAACATTACAGTGTCGCAGTGTTCATTTCTGCCGTACAGTTCAGCCTCAGCTCCTCAGGACTCAAACATATGCAATTAATGTGACCCTGTACAGCCTCACATAGTCAGAATTAGTTCACTTTTTGAAATGGAGCAGTTTATTGAAATTTTAGACAAAATATTTTCAGATTCATCAGGCTCATATAGTCTGATATAGTGAGAATATGGAGGAAAAACACTGAGCAAAAATATGTAATTTGGTGCCGATGTTGATATTTATATCAAATTCTGATGTTTGTAATGTAAAAAAAACAAGATCTTTATAACAAGATACTTACAAAAACTGCATATAAATATCAATATCTGCCAATTATGTCTTAGTAAGATGATATTTAAATGCTTAGTTTTATGATCTGTTTTATAAAGCTGTAAAGCCTCACATAGTAATGGGATTTTTTTTGTTGTTGTTGAATATCATATTTAATTTTGTATCAGGGTTTTATGGCTCATATAGTCTGATATAGTGAGAATATGGAAGAAAAAAACAGCTCAAACTGAACAAAAATATGTACTTTGGTGCAGATGCTGATATTCATATGAAATTCTGATGCTTGTAATGTAAAGTAATGAGATCTTTATAACAGTTTAGCAGACACTTGCATAAAATGCATATAAATATCAAAATCTGCCATTAATGTCTTAGTAATATGATATTTAGATGCTTAGTTTTATGATCAAAGCTCTGTAGTTATAAAACATATAATGCAATGCAACGATGATTGAGATGAACAAATAAACCTTCCTCAAAAGCCTGATGATCATATTTGATACTTATGATATTTATTATAAATAATGTATGATGATAATCAAGTAAACCTGAGTTGCTTCAGTCCAGTTGAAATATATCTAACAAAATCAAAGTTATTATTGTGTTTACTTGATCAAATCAGGGCAGTTTTCACAGCAGAAAGACACGAGCTGAGTTTGTACTAAAATACTTTAACTGGATAAAAGAGTCTAAACTCTCAATCAGACACAGAAGAACTGGAGGAGAGTGTGTTCGACAGGTTCATCAGATCATGTTTATCTTTAAAAAGTCTTTCATTCACGTATGAAATATGATACAGTGGGCTTAGAGTTACTGCATAAATGTGTGTGTGTGTCTTTAAGAATCTGCTGGTCATCAGGATCTTCTGAAGGCTGAGGATAAATGCAGCAGAAGCCATGAACATCTGATTATCTGTGAATGTGTCTTCTCTGAACTCGATGAGCAGCTCTGAGAACTGCACATGTATGTCCGCGGCGTTCGGCACACATGCTTATCCAGAGAGGTTTCCAGAAACTGCTTTAGCTTCATAAACGAGACTGTTGTGGTCAGCAGAAGCAAACGCAACTCAGCAAGATCTGTGCTGGCTATGAAGTTTATATACTGATACAGGAACAGGCGAGAGTTCGGACACTCGCATACGAGTAAACCTGTCGACACAAGGCTTCGGGGTCACGGGGTCACAGGGTCACAGGGTCAGGAGAAGACCGGATGTTGCCTCGTTTTCCAGGATGAATGTGTTGAAACTGATCCGTGTTATATGAGGACACTTTGGGAATACTTGCCTCTTTAATTGTTATTGATTCACACACACAAACATGTCAGCCGAGACTCCAAACAGGAGACGGGGCAAGTCGTCCCACGGGGCGGATAAGGTTTCGGGTCGAACGTCCAGTCGCATAAACTGCCCAGTTCAATAGGAAAACCTACAGGGAATTCTGTCCTCCAAACAAACATATCAATGACGAGTGAAGACAGTAAAACACACTGATGCAGATTTACATTCAGAGGCGAGCGCTGTGATCTCCATGAATGCCAGGACGGGGCATGTTGTCACAGGTTTTATATGCTGTTACTTTAAGCCATTAATAAATTACAACTTTCCTCTGTTATGGTGTGTGTGCTTTGGCAAAACACTTGAAAAAGACAAAAAATCAAACAAAAATGAGTCTGTATTTAAATAAACTACACGTACAGATGATCGCTGGCCTATCATTTACACGAATGTTTTGGGGCCTGAAAATGCTATAGCGTTAAACGATAAAACGATGGCGTTATCGTCTCCGTGCAAACGACAGAAACAGTGACGTCATGCGTGTTCCGTGTTCAGTCTAAAGGTGTGTGTGTTTCTTCACAAGCGTGACATGAATAATACAGTGATTTTAAATACAGACGCTTTGTAGAAGATGAGTTTTACTGTCAGAAAGCAGCAGTTTCACGCTGTGACAACATGCCCCTCGATTACATGATCAGTCATTAAAACGGATTTAAATAAACCCCCCCTGACAAATTTTTACTCGAATCAAAATGTGATGACCAATGCCTCAATAAACACTTGTTAATTATTATCATGTTCATTTAAAAACCCATAAACAATACAGAAAGGAATCAGTTATTTTCCCCAGAGCAGTGGACATATCTCAAGGAATAAATAAAGAACAACCTAAATTTCATCTACATAGACATCTATAGATCTATATCATATATAAGTCATATATATATAGTTTCTTGTATAAAGACCAAATGTATACATATAAATAGCATTTTGAAATGTATTACAGTTTTTACATTTTAAATAATACAGAATATTACTTAAATTAATGTGCTATTCTAGCACAGCAATTATTTATTTTAATCTAATTAGTTGATTAATACCATTCAAATTTAGTTTTGTATTTATATTATTATTATTCTTTTTTTTATACCTTTTCTGATTATTTGTTTTTGTCGGGCTCTCTAGCGCTCCCCTGCGGAGCCAGACTGAAAACCCCTGCTTTAAAGTTTCCTTGCGTTTCACACACACACACACACACACACACACACACACACACACACACACACACACACACACACACAGCAGTTCCGTGTGTGACTTTTGGGAATATTATCCAGCTCTGCTGATGATGTGCACGCGCATCTCTCATTGAACTACGCAACTGGATTTAGGAAAAAATCCAGAGCTACCCACTATATTCCTAGAGACACTGATATAAATATTAGAAGATTAAACATTTTTATTGCTATGTTTATTTTCATGTAAATTTTTATCATTTTTGTTAATTTTTATTATTATTTTATTATTATTCATTTATTTTCATAATAGGCTATATTGTTATTAATGCTTTGGCAATGTAAAGATTTCTTACACCATGTCAATAAAGCTATTTGAATCTTGAGGAGAGAGAGAGAGAGAAAGAGAGAGCGAGAGAGAGAGCGAGCGAGAGCGCGCGCGCGTGAGTTGCAGTGACGTCACGCTCCTCCGGCGGCGCTCCTAAACTCGGTAACGGCGAACGGACTCGGTTAAACTAGTGCAAACACGCGGACGGGGGTGTAACGGCTCAGACGAACGGGAATAGTCTCGGTGTGTCGCGGAGGAGCACGAGAGGAGCGCGCGGGGCGTTTGCGAGGCTCGCGCGATGGACCGGAGACTTTTAACGGGGTTTCTCTTTTTCGCCGATATTCTTCTGATCTCATCCGGAACACTTCCAGAATCCCAAGGTAAGACCATCGGTTATATTTCCAAAGAGATTCAGAAAGTTCGTCATGCGTAAAATATTCGGCGAAGTTTGCCCTCGCGCACTCAATCTAACGGATCGAATCAAGTTTATAAAGTTCCTCCACGGACTCAGTGTTGCCGCTGCCCGTGTTTGATGTCAGACTGAGGCGAAACTTTCCAAACGCAGAGTCTGTTCGGGATAAACGAGCTCGTTCCCTCTCAGAGACTCTCTTTAATGAACAACCGATGGAGATTGGGAAAACCCTTCTTTGTGCTGCGCTTTGGTATTCAGCTCAAACTGACACAAAGTGCCATGTATGACTTGATAACATGGATATATGATTATGTTTTTTTGAATATGTACCATGGTGCCATATAAATACGAATATGTTGATCCTTTAGTGCCTTATATTTATCGCATAAAGCTCTCTAAAATATGTTCTGTTCTCAGAAGTGAGCCGTTAGATTCCGTGTGTGTGTGTGCCAGCGGTGTTTAACCAGATAACACACTCAAACACAGAGACAGAGACGTGCCTTTCAGATATTTTTATCTTATTTTCAATGCAAAAATTCAAATATTTGATCCAGAACAGTCGCTCGCGCTTCTCAGCTGTTACACTGTTTCAGTCGGTGTGTGTTGGATTCTAATGTTGATCTTCAACTCGCTTTCCTGAAGAGCTCGAGATCTGAACACATCTG
>CM040840.1:28868522-28923522 GCA_022828995.1 Vimba vimba
ATACGGAATACATAAACATATGCTAGTCGGTTTATTTTCGTTTTTAATTGTTTTGTTTAAAAGTAGACAATTCAACTTTCTATATGGAATAACTAATGGAATATTTTAAATTCGCTGATTATCGGGTGAAGATCGCAAACCAGAATTCAAAGCCGACAAAGTTTAAATTTATGGACTCACGCACAACTCTCTCATTCGTCATGAATTCAAACTTTTCCATGGCTGCGCCTGCAATATAACATTTAATTGCTAACCTATTATTTATTTTGTAAACAAAGCTTTGTGTGTCATAATATTAATGTAAAACAGCATTCACATACAAACTTTTTTTTTTTGCAAACCACCGCCGGTACTCCTCAGCCACCGCGGTGGCGCTTTACAACCGCGGTGGTGCGGTTGTCAAGTTTACCGGCACAGCCCTAGAGTGAGTGAGTGAGAGAGTGAGTGAGAGAGAGAGTGAGTGAGTGAGTGAGTGAGTGAGTGAGTGAGTGACTGACTGAGTGTGTGAGTGAGTGAGTGAGTGTGTGTGTGTGTGTGTGTGTGTGTGTGTGTGTGTGTGAGTGTGTGTGTGTGTGTGTGTGTGTGTGTAGGACTGTTGGTTAGTGGTGTGTAAGTTGAGCGGTTCATGTTTACTCTTCTCTGTTGTGTTTGTCAGCAAGAATTAATTTGAACCTTTCACATTAAATGTGATTTACAACTCATTTTATTGACATGTTTGTGAGTGAATCCGGATATTGATCGCGTGGTGTAAAGAGGAGAGAGTGAGGGCAGATCTGCTATTATAGTTAATATAATCTTTAGTAGAAGTTTCTGTCCCCAGCGCTCAGCTCACGGTGACCCAGCTGGTGTGTTATTCTCCTCCTCTTACTCTGACATGAACAACAGCAGTCGCTTCACACTGGAGTCAGTGTACGAGTGCAGCTTTAATTGCATTAATAATCCAATCAGTGAGTGCTGACACTGAGCCGGGAACGCAGGAAATGCCAGAGCAGTTTGAGCCAAAATGGAGGCCTTTTCCATTTTAATAATGGCACATCTTGTTTGGACTCCCGTGCCGCTGCATGAATGCCGTCTCAGTGAAACACGAGGAACCGGTGTGTGTGTGTGTGTGTGTGTGTGTGTGTGTGTGTGTGTGTGTGTGTGTGTGTGTGTGTGTGTGTGTGTGTGTGTGTGTGTGTGTGTGTGTGTGTGTGTGTGTGTGTGTTCAGCTCACAGCCTCACATTGTGCATCTGTAATTAGTTTCCACTACAACTTTAGATGAATACAGGAACCAAACGGCTATTTTTAAACCGTGACCAGTGGTCTTAAAAATGCATTGTGAAGTAAAGATGCTATCAGTGCAGTCCATTGTTTCTTTCATCATTCAGAGAGTGTTGTTTTTATATCCAGAGACCAATGCAATGATTTTATTTTTGTGATTTAGTTATTCGTGCATTAGAGGAATGTGCTGTAATGCTCATTTACAATCAGGCCGCTTAATCTCCATCAGTTCGGTTAGTGGATATCAGATAAATTGCACTATTGCACAGATCTAAGGTTGCATTATATCCAGCTTTGTTTGAGTATATACAGTCCAGCCTCACTAAGCAATATGTGCATTAAAAACAATATTGTTCTGAAACCGGTCTTGAAGACAAGGTATCAGTATCGGTGTTGATATAGAACATTTTTAACGATACCCAGCCCCAAAGAATGTGCATAAATGCTTACTTGACCTGTAGTCAAACCTCTTATTCCTTAAAACTCATCTATGATCACCAAAATTACATATTTAAATGTTTTCTCCTTGAAAATTCATTGAAAAAAAATTCAGTCTTCATGCCTTAAAATATCTTGAATGTAACTCGACACCCTTGCCTCATTTAGTATTTGCGGTTCTATGAATATGCAAATGAGCCCCGCCTCCACTCACTCAGCTCAGAGATCCACTCGTTGACGATCACATGTTGATCTGATTGGTTACATGGTTTGTCTTAAAGCATATTAAAAACACCACAGACATATAAACAACATTAAAAGCTGGATTTTCACCACTTTTAAGTTGCTTTGAATAAAAGTGTCAAATGTTTAAATGTAAATTAAAGTTGTGATGAAATGGAAGCACAGACATGACTTTCTGTATTGTGACGTACATCAAAACAGATTATCGAAAAAAGAAAAATGTAGGGCGGGACTTGATTCTGTGCATCGTTGTTGATTGGATGTTGAGATGTGGGCGGGGCTCTCAAAATGTAGGCGGAGCTGAGCTTGCAGGGGCGGGGTTTAAGCAGAATAAATGATTGGACAGTCCAGTTATTACAAAAACATTTAAAAAAAAAAAAAGGAAAAATCTATTAATGCAAAGGCTTTTTTGGTGCATTTAGAAAATAGATATGGAGAATTGTCATTGCATGCTTGATGTGAATAGGCCAATGTTGCGTGTGCTGAGTAAACTAGTGCAGCGTGTTGATAATAAAACAGAAGCATGGTTTTAATTCTGCTTGTGCAGGATTGGTGTGTGGAATAGAGTTGTAGAGTGTTGATCTGAAGAACACTGAAGCACAGATGCTGCTGATGCAAGCGTTCACTGTGCAGCAGTGCGCCGGAAACACGCTCACCAAAGGGAGCCAGATCATTAATAAACATTATGCAAAATATCTATGTAATTTGTAAAATTAATATTGAACCGAAATAAAACTGCAGCATTAGTATTTCTCATTGAAGCTCCGTTTGGAGTAATGCTCGCAGCGCTGGGACGTCTTCTTAACCTTGAGTTGAGTGCTTACAGCGACTCCAGGGGCTTCAGAGAAGAAGGCAAAGGGAATATGATATTAAAATCAGCCCAATAACAGCTGAAAGGAAAATGCCTGTAAATATTTAATTGGGCATTATTCAGTTTTTGAGCCCATGCAGAGTAAGAATGAGACGGCGCAGGAGATAAAAATAAAAAGTTTGGAGCACCAGAGGCATTAATGTGGAGAAACAATCACTGCTTTACTTCTATATCACCGCCTTTAATATTACATATGTTGGTTTGAGCTGACAGGGAACGTTCTCTCAAAGTTATAAACTCGTTCTTCAACATTAAAAGAACGTTCCTTCAAAGTTATCAGATCAAATATGATATAGATGAGAAGTTTATCAACTGTTTTAATTTTCCTTGCTTTTATTTTATGATTATTTCAATTCCTTTCTGTGTAAAGCACTTTGAGTTACCATAGTGTATGAAATGAATAAAGTTGCCTCGCATTGTCTTGAATAAAACTTGAGCACAAAAACATTCTCCTTGAAACGTTTTTTAAATGTTGCAACTTGTTTCGGAATGTTCAAAAGTAACAATCTCGTAATGTTTGCTGAATGGAATGTTCCATTAATAACCAAGAAAAAACGTTTGTTAAGCATAAAAAAACCCCTGAATCTTCAGAAGTAACGTTTTTATATACAGGCAAAGCAAAAAATATTCAGACACCAGATGTAATTTGTGATATTTCACTAGTGTGTGCAGGACACTATAGTATGTGAGTGAGGAGAGCTAAATAAAGCAAACTGTGACATTGATTTCTGTCATATTTTATTACCACTTTCTAAACTAAAGCGAATAAACTGTGAGAAATGTTGATGGAGTCTGAATGAATTTTGCTTTGACTGTATTTAAATGTTCTTAGCTCATATTTTTGTTAGCTGGATTTGCCCGTTTTGACGGCCGTATCAGTTCTCCTGAATGCTTTTCTTCCTGCACTTGTTCCATGAGCCTGTTTTTGGGTCATTGTCACTGTTCTCCGAGCGGGAAGGATATATGGATTTATGAAGCGCCCCAGGACATGGTCCGCTCCTTAACACCTCATATTTCATCTGCTCTTGATGGATGAAACCCTGTATGTATGTCATTCGTTTTCAAGGAACTGGAGGGGGAATCTCTTGTGGCGTGGGGAAAGTTAAGTGAGGTTAAGAACGCTCTTCAAAATTAGAGCAGCTGAGCTTTTTAGGGGCTAAACGTGTTACCGGGAGAGAGATATCTTTATGAAAACGCTCTGAGTTAACCAGACGTCTCCGGCTGTGGTCGTTTCTGGGCTTCTGTGGCTTCTTGTTCGGGTTTGATATGGTACTTTAAGTCAACATGAAACCGCTTCCGCAACCCATTCTGCTTTCAAACCGGGGTGTATTTTCACGTGAAACACAAGATTTGACTCAAACAATGCAGGGCGGGATCTGATTTTATCCTTCGGGAATTGACTGGATGAAAGTCTGTCATCATTTACTCACCGTCATGTCATCAAACCTCGTTTAACCCTCTGGTGCTCTTTGCGTGTCGGTCAAAAAGTATTGACTTTTTTTTTTTCTTGTCAATGAAATTAATGTACTTTAGTTTGATAATGTTTTTTTATTTCATATTTTGTATTTTTGGGGGATTTTTTTTACTACCAAATTATATTTACGCTGTAATTAATTTATTCATTCAAGATTTCCGACAGTTTAAGTTTGATCTCTTTTTAATGACGACACTTGGCAGATTATTGCTGACGTGAAAAAAGTTTAAAAAAGTGAACAAAAAAACAAACAAACAGAATTTTACGTATATTGTCATAAAAATTGTCATAAAAATGCACAAAAATTTCAAATTTTATATGAAATATATATATTTTCAAAATCACGTTTTACTCTAAAACTGCAAGAAAGTGAAAGCCATAAATCTAAACAAGTTGTGTTCCAAATCTAAGGTTGATATCTCAGTAAATGATCGTTCAGTGAGAGTGTGTTCGGCTGCAGTTCCAAACGCTTCCACTAGAGGAAACTCGTCTCATTCATTTCCAGTGCGCTCGTGTTTGACCGCGAGGAGCTCAGGTGTGACTACAGACCATTTAACCTGTTCGAATCATGTCCATGATTTTTTTTTTGTTCACATAGCAAGTGCCAAAACCTTTACCACAAATGACCGAAGCGCACCAGAGGAACAACTGTCCTTCTTTCCTCTGTGAAACACAAAAGAAGAATGTTGAGGAATGTTGAGGATCAAACAATTGACTTCCATTGTAATGTAAAAAAAAATATGTATCTGATTCAAAACCACATTTGGAAGTGTCTCAGATCACATACGGAAAACCGGATCTCGTGTGGATTCTTGTGTTTACAACATCATGTGCAACAAACTCCGATCTGTGTCAGATTAGAGTAAAAGATTAGAGTTTTAGTGCCAGTGTAAACGCAGCCTTGGACTGAATGAGGATTTGTTGGACATTGCTCTGCTCCTCCCAGTGGAGCAAAGAATTAGTTCTGGTGTTTTTCCCGAAGGATGTCCGTGTTCATGGAGTGGATCCTCTCTGTCGCAGGACTGCGATGCTTCGGAAGGCTTGTGGAAGAGCCAACAGCATGAAATGAGCCCCTCCACGATGATGAACGAGGCACATCTCTGCTGGGGAAATCCAATAGATGCCAAATTAAGCAAATCCCAGTTTAGATCACTGAAGAAAAGGGAATCATTCTGTGTGGCGCTTCTTGGCGGATCCAGAGACGCTTCTCGCCCAAACCGAGACAAGAAAAACAAGCGTATCTCACTAAACCCAGGCAACTTTGTTTGGTGAAGCTGAAGACGAGCCGGAGTGCCTCAGGCCACGGCTACATTAATACGGATACTATAGAAATATTAAAACGCTCTCCGTCTTTTCCAAGAGTTTCTCATCCACACTGAAACGCTAGATTCCCCTTTACTGCGCATGCGTAACCCTCACAGAAGCTCACTGAGATGATGCAGACAAACAATAAATAATAAAGTTATTATTGTATTGATCAGAATATGTCCTCATTCACTGATGGTCCAGGTCTCTCTCACTCGGCATCATGTGTGTGTCTAAAACGCTGCTCTCATGTTGAGCTAATGTGAGTAAACTCTGTCATGTTTGCAGGACTGTGATATGAAGAGTGTGTGAAGAGACATATTTCATCAGCAGTGTGAGAGTGAACGGCACATAACAGGCTCGATACCGCTCTGAACATGAGTATCTGTGGGTTCAGTGTGTGTCACATGACTAAACTTACGTCATCGCTTTAAACTCCTCAGTTTCTCAGTCCACACTACAACACGGACACTGAGTTTACAAGCTTATCCGCTTTGGAGAGCGTTTTCAAAAAGCTTCGTTTCATTAATCATGTTCATGTACTCGTACTCTTAAAATGCCCCGATACCAACAACCGATACCAGGCAGCGTGTGTGAGTGTTTGTGTCCAGACAAAGAAATACTGACAACAGAAATTATAATGGGGATAAAAAAGAAGGCTGTCTATGAAGTAAATATATCTTATTAGTGAAATATTAAACCAGACGACGTGCAGATGAAGCCCACGGGTTGTGCGAGGAGGGTCATTTGGACAGGAGGATCCGACCCGATGTGAGGATCCCGGGCCGGCGGAGCTTCAGAGCCTCAGGCGAGACCACCGGCCCTGCAGTAACAGGACAGAGCCGAGAGCGTTCTCAGGGGCCCACACACACACACACACACACACACTACACTACACACACACACACACACACCCACTACACTACACACACACACACACACACACTACACACACACACACACACACACCCACTACACTACACACACACACACACACACTACACACACACACACACACACACACTACACACACACACACACACACACACACACACACACACTACACTACACACACACACACACACACACACACACACACCCACTACACACACACACACACACACACACACTACACACACACACACACACACACACACACACACACACACTACACACTACACTACACACACACACACACACACACACACACACACACACACCCACTACACTACACACACACACACACACACACACACACACACACACACACACACACACACACACACACACTACACTACACACACACACACACACACCCACTACACTACACACACACACACACACACTACACACACACACACACACACACACTACACACACACACACACACACACACACACACACACCCCCACTACACTACACACACACACACACACACCCACTACACACACACACACACACACACACACTACACACACACACACACACACACACACACACTACACACTACACTACACACACACACACACACACACACACACACCCACTACACTACACACACACACACACACACACACACACACTACACACACAGACACACACAGACACACACACACACACACACACACACACACACACACACACACTACACACACCCACTACACTACACACACACACACACTACACACACACACACACACACACACACACACTACACACTACACACACACACACACACCGCACACACACCGCACACACACACACACCGCACACGCACACACACACACACACACGCACACACACCACACACACACACACACACACACACACACACACACACACACACTACACACTACACTACACACACACACACACACACACACACACACACACACACTACACACACACACACACACACACACACACACAACACACATACTACACACACACACACACACACTACACACACACACACTACACACACACACTCACACACACACACACACACACACACACACACTACTTTGTGTGGATGTTTTCGCTCAAGTGCAAGAGGACCTGAAAGAGCTCAGTTTAGCATTCGAAATGTGCTTCCTCTTGCATTGTCACGCTCTGGGGTGTGTTTCCCGTGTAACGCCGTAACTCGGGATTCAGACTACAGTACGGCACACCGCTGAAGAACTCAACTATAGTCTCGACTGTTTCCAGAAACCGTATCGTCACAAATTGATCGTTCAACCGTTAGTTAATGATGTCACACAGATGGTGGAGTAATAACGACTGTTAATGAATCTGTCTGAGATCGAATCAATGCGAGATGTTTTGCTATATATTACAGACATGATATCTGAGGAATATTTTTAAAAAAGTTCAGTTATTTTTCTTTTGATTCAATCATAGCTTGTTCTTACGGACTAGAGCACTCTTCAGAAACTACACTTTAAATCTCTTGACAAACTAAATGATGTAAATGACTTTTGTATGTATTCTGAATAAAGACACGGGTTGTGCTGAATGTCAGCTTGATGATTCTGCTCTAGATCAGGATTTATTGAGTCCACAAACTAGAAACTGCTTCTAACCGCAGGTCGAGATCTGTCGCTCAGACACACAACTCTGCGACGCTGTTTGCGGATGACGAACTCCGACTCGTTGAACTGCTGATAACAGCAGAACTTGCGACCGTAGTTTAGCTGATGCTTTGGGGAAACACAGGCCTGGACGATCACATGTTGGAGAGTTTTGACGGAATATTGATCTCATTCAGCCAGTCCAACATCATATCATATCCAATTTACACTACTTTCTGAAAGAGTGTCTTCTGCTCGCCAAAGCTGCATTTATTTGATTAGAAATGCTGCCAAAATGTAAAAATGTAAATCATCTGTTTTCTATGTGAATATACAATAAAGTGTAATTTATTCCTGTGATCAAAGCTGAGTTTTCAGCATCATTACTCCAGTCTTCAGTGTCACATGATCCTTCAGGAATCACTCTGTCTCTACAGTCAGTGTGTGATCGCTCAGTCTGTTCCTCGTCATTATTCTTCTTAATTTACAGTCTTTCACGGCACTCAGATATTCTGCGGTTGTGTAGTCTCTGTTCAGGGCCAAAGAACATTCAAGTTTACTTTGTTTTTTTGTTGTTTCAGTCCAATAAGTCAGTCAGGTCGTCTTCTTGTTGTGCTTCTATAATTTGGTTGGGCCAGATTCTGTGGATGAGTGATGATTCTCTCTCTCTCTCTCTCTCTCTCTCTCTCTCTCTCTCTCTCTCTCTCTCTCTCTCTCTCTCTCTCTCATTTCCTTTATTAAACCGGGGCGGTCGAGTTGTGTTCGTGGAAGGTGACGCCCTTCTCTTGGGTTTAGCCCTAATGTTTCCCAACATGCACCAGTGCAGAGTGTTTGTTCTGTGGTTTTCGTCCCATCATTGCTAATTTGCTGTCCTCTCTTGAGAGAGTGGGTATTTTGTAAGGCTTGCCTTAAAACGAATGAATAAGTGGGTCATTGGCTTTTGCTCAATACTGACGGCCTCATCCAAATATTCCAAACTCTCCAACTCCCCTTTTTTTTTTGTCTTTCAAACTTTATGATCTAGCCAACATTAAAGTTGACAAGAAACAGAACAGTGTTTATAATGTGGATCTGTGTAGTTGATGTCAAACACCTTCTCCTTTTAGAAGAACTCGCACTGATAAACTGGGAAGAATAACAGCTGGAATGTGTATTATGACTGTAACACACTGCAGAAAATGCTTTTCTTTCTTAGGATTTTTGTCTTGTTTCAAGTCTAAATATCTAAAAATGATTAAATCAAGATGCATTTACTAGACCAGACCTAGATTAGATTAGATTAGAACAGTAAAATGCCTTATTTTCTGTGGAAATAAATCAAAGTTGTTGCTTTAAAAAAGCAAAATTATCTGCCAATGGGGTCAGAAAAATAATCTTAATTCAAACAGGAACAATACTATTTTTATCTTACCCGATTGGCAGATAATTTTGCTTGTTTTAAGCAACAACTCACTTCATTTTGACAGAAGATCTTACGCCTACTGTAGTAAATGCATCTTGATTTAAGAATTTGTAGATATTTAGACTGGAAACAAGACAGAAATACTGAGTAAGAACAGCATGTTTTGCAGTGTGTCAGGACAGTGTGTGATTAGCAGTGTAACGTCTGCAAATATCCACAGAGAAACCGCAATCTCACGATGCAGCAGTGCAAGTAATGAGGGCATATGTTTACCTCTAACTCCGCTCACCATGGGAGATGGATTAAATTGAAGCAGTTTGGTTTGTTGTCAGATTGTTAAGTGTTGCTTTGGAGCGTGAACCGGCCCCGGGCCCCTGCGGAGGGTTTAGTGAACGGGAAGGTTTAATCGAGTCCAGCCACGGGTCTCTCTCGGTCTCGCTTTAGTCACTGGAGGCGCAGTAATGGCGAACAGCGGGACGAAACATCAGCGTCTGCAAACAGAGCTGATCGCACACAGACAAACCATGAGCAGACTCGCACTCCTGCGCTGAGAAACGAGACCCGGGGTGATTATAAGACATTCAGATTCAGAAACCGCCGACCTGAAGGCCTCGACCTGACCGCAGCAACCCCTGAGAATGTGTGACGACAGGGAAACACATGAAGGTTTGAGATGAATCGGTCTTTCGTATGTGTGTAACGAGACCCTCACGTCACGATTCGATACATATCACGATACTGAACTCACGATACCATATTATTGCGATACATATGATAAAAGGTAAACAAAAAAATGTACTTTTGATTAAAATACTCAATTTGGTATTACATTGTGTGCGTAAATGAATAGTCTTGGACTTGGTGCTGAAACCCAAAGCACAGGACAATAGAGACACCAGAATAACAATATTCATGATTCTGCTACTTTGTTTTCCCATTTATTGTAACGCATTACTTTTCTTTAAAAGTAACTAAGTAAAGCAATTAGTCACTTTTTAAGTGAGTAACGCAATATTGTAACACAACTTTTTTTAAATGTAACCAAGTAAAGCAATTAGTTACTTTTTAAGCGAGTAACGCAATATTGTAACGTTACTTAAGTGAGTAATGCAATATTGTAATGCATTACTTTTTTTAAATGTAACTAAGTAAAGCAATTAGTCACTTTTTAAGCGAGTAACGCAATATTGTAACACATAACTTTTTTTAAATGTAACCAAGTAAAGCAATTAGTTACTTTTTAAGCGAGTAACGCAATATTGTAACGTTACTTAAGTGAGTAACGCAATATTGTAATGCATTACTTTTTAAAAAATGTAATTAAGTGAAGCAATTAGTCACTTTTTAAGGGAGTAACGCAATATTGTAACGTTACTTAAGTGAGTAATGCAATATTGTAATGCATTACTTTTTTTAAATGTAACTAAGTAAAGCAATTAGTCACTTTTTAAGCGAGTAACGCAATATTGTAACACAATTTTTTTTAAATGTAACCAAGTAAAGCAATTAGTTACTTTTTAAGCGAGTAACGCAATATTGTAACGTTACTTAAGTGAGTAATGCAATATTGTAATGCATTACTTTTTTTAAATGTAACTAAGTAAAGCAATTAGTCACTTTTTAAGCGAGTAACGCAATATTGTAACACATAACTTTTTTTAAATGTAACCAAGTAAAGCAATTAGTTACTTTTTAAGCGAGTAACGCAATATTGTAACGTTACTTAAGTGAGTAACGCAATATTGTAATGCATTACTTTTTAAAAAATGTAATTAAGTGAAGCAATTAGTCACTTTTTAAGGGAGTAACGCAATATTGTAACGCATTACTGTTCAAAGTATCTTTCCCCAACACTGCCTGTGATTCCTGCTTTGTTTTTGCTCCTGTATCCATGAGATCAACTTCATGCCACTTCGTGAACAAAGCCTGACTGTAACATCACGGATAGACGTCCTATTATCTCCGCTCTAAAGATCCGGGTTAAGCTGAAAGCTGACGCTTTAATGAAACTGTGACACTGCTAATTGCTGTCAAAGGGAGGACGCGTGTGTTTCTGGCATCAGTCAGTGTCTGTTCTCGCTGTTCCCAAACCTGAGGAATCCGTTTCCACGGGCCTTGCGCTCGCTCTCCGTCTCTCTGACACTTAAATTGCAAAGAGGGTTGTGTGTGACAGACGCAGAGCTCAACAGATAGTGTTCAAGATGCCACGGCGAGGGACGAACCCTCATCAGAGTTCATTTCCCAGCGACAGGCCTGTGATTATACAGACAGTGGGACATTTAGAGCCTTGTGTTGGTAAGATGTGCGTTTAAGTGTAGTTTTGCTGAGTCTCTATGTGTGTTAGGCCACATGGCACGGATTACTGAACACACAGCTGTTTATCCTCGTGAAAATCACCCGTCAGCACTTTTTACACACAGACCTTCATCCCAGGACGGAATGGGAAGTTAGTCTTTCTAGTAGCTGTAATTATGGGATCAGTGTGTGTGAGATTACAGGCAATGACAGCAGAGCACAATACTTAAACCAAAACACAATATAAAATATTTAAATGTAATATAAATTATGTATAAATATATACATTCAAATATTTCTTAAATATATGCATGCATGTGTGTGTATTTATATATACAAAATAATTAAACACAGTACACACACATATATTATGTAAACACAAACTTTTATTTTGGATGCGATTAATCGTTGCACAGCCCTACTGTAAAGATGTGTGTGTGTGTGTACACAAAACTCTGGTTCTTTTCACGGCTAACAATGTTCACGGATGGTTTGTTTATCTGTGACACCGTCTGAGCGATACCGAGGCAGATTCGCGGCTCGCGCTCGTGGGACGAGACCTTTGCGAGAGCCGGTGAGCAGGACTTCCGTGGAGCTCCGGGCCGATCGTGACCTTCTCTCTGCAGGAGAGCTGTGGGAATATCACTCCGCCACAACAACACACAGATCCCACACGCCACTGGATCGTGTCTCCATCAGGGGGACGGCGTGTCAGCGCTGACCTTTCACAGACGTGTGTGTGTGTGTGTGTTTTAGTGGCACGCTGTCAAACCACCTGCTGCGTGTTTCTCCGGGTCCAGAGCTTCTGATCTTTTCAGTGCAGACCCTCAGATCCGTCATCTGTGCATGTTTACCTCGGGTTCCCAGCCGGTCGCATGCATATGTGCATATTATGCCCTTTTACAGTCTTGATGTTGTTTTCAGGCTCTACTAGAGCAGGTTTTCCTGCTTGAATGTTGATTATTCTCCTCATATTCTCCATTGTTGCGGCTCCTCTCTTCCCAGTCTGTCAGTAACGCTCTGTTTACTTCCTGTCTCTATGAAGCCCCTCCTTCTGAAAAGCACACTGTGCTCTGATTGGTCGGCTGGAGCAGTGTGTTGTGATTGGTCGAGCGCTTCGAGTGTGTTTGGGAAATGTCCCGCCCCTAATTACCATAACCGCCAATTTCAACCATAGACTGTAAATAAATATGTTCGTAGTGTGCGTGACGTCACCCGTAGTGTTTCTGAAGAGCGTTTTTGAAGCCCAAAGTGGGCGGAGCCGGCCGTCGCCATCTTGGCCGCGCGTCACTCCCGGATAAACAAAAATGTGCAGCGAGGCGGATTAGCTGAGGTGACGTGACGCTAACAGACAGCAGAAAAATGGCTAGTAGTGACATCAGCGGCAATCCACCCGTTAATCAAATGGCCACGCCCTTAATTATGCAGAACTTTAAGGCTTAATATAATTTAAACGGATGAGTTATAAAAACACCCCCCCCCTCCCCCTCACAGTCGTCATGAAGGGCAACATTAGCTTTATAGACCAAAACTACTTTTTGCACCAGACAGTAAACGTGTGTTTCTCTGCTGTAAAGTTGGGCATTTTAACATGCGTGTCTATGGGATTGAGTCTCTTCTGCAGCCGGCCTCTAGTGGCCAGTGGATGAACTGCAGGTTAATCACTTCAGTGTTGGATTAAAGAGAGACACGGGAAGGTTAACGCTTGGTTTCAACACCCTACTAACTAACTCAACCAGGCCCCGCCCCTTTATTCTGCGTATGAATTATTATAATGAGGAATATTGTGACGTGTTCGTTCCCCGAACTACAATGGGAGTTCAGAAACACTGACACTGATTTAGAGAAGAACTGGAGCTTCTTCATGATCAAACATCATTACACACTGAACACAGATGAAGATGAGGAAACAGCAGAATATGGCCTGTTTAAATCATCATTGTGATTTCCTCTTTAGTTTGACGCCTAAACACTGGAGTGTCCCTTTGAATCACAGCTGTGATCTTAATTAGACGAACCTTGAATCCGTTGCTGTTCCCACAGGGATTTCTTTTGATGTATCGCTGAAAGCTCCAATTATTGCATCGGATGCATCGGAAAACCTTCGGTAGAAGTTGCGCCGTGACCTGATTTCTGTGAGCTGGAACACGGCATCGGAAAATAAGCAGGTCAAAACTCTTATAAACTCATGAAGGCTGGGATATTAAAACACGACACCCGCGTCTCAGCGTTATATCGATCAAGAGTCCTCACCGGGGATATAGACTTCTCTAAAAATAATAATAAAATCACAAATACACACAATAACAATGACTACAACTTTAACTAAAATTAGAAGCAGAAACAGTCTCACTGATACAAAATAACACTCAAGCGTTATGATTAGAAGCTCAAATATAAACTATAATAGTCTCTCGATGATACTAAACTATTATGATTAGGAGTGAAAGCTCAAGACTCGGAGAAAACTTCTGGAGTTATTTTCCTCTGAGAGGAAAGTGTGTCCAACCCTGGTCTCGGGAGTCGTGTGTGTGTGTGTGTGTTTCACATTGAGATTTGTTGCTGAATGCTAAATGAGAAGCTTAGGGCTGTCAAACGCCTGCTACTTCAATTTAAGTTCATTTAGTGTGAGCCGTTAATAATGAATGAACAAGCTGAAGTCAATTGTGCAGGTTCATTTGTCGCCCTATTGATTACAGCGCTCGCATCAGAGAGCGTGTGTGTGTGAGTGTGTGTGTGTGGCCGAACCGGGTGAAGTATGTGTGTGTGTGTGGCCGAACTGGGTGAAGTGTGAGTGTGTGTGTGTGTGTGGCCGAACTGGGTGAAGTGTGAGTGTGTGTGTGTGGGGCCGAACTGGGTGAAGTGTGTGTGTGTGTGAAAGATTTCCTCATTCGTGTTTCTCCGGGGAAGCATTGCTTCATCTCTCGGGAGTTTTGCTGTCCGTTCCTGTCGGGATCTTGGCTTTGACTCCGCAGCTCTTTTTAATAATAAACCTCAGTGAGGAAACATGCAGTCAGCAGTGTGTGTGTGTGTGTGTGTGTGTGTGTGTGTGTAGGACTCAGTGTTTCACAGATAATGGTGTTTCACCGCTGTGTGTTACTGCCCTGAAACACTGCTTGTGAGATTCTTCAGCAGGAATTTTCCAGTAAATGTAGGTGTCGCCATGGAGACACTCCTGCTGTTGGGAGTATCATGATATTTTGGGATGAAGATCATGTCCAGTTTGCATTTCAACTTTATATATATAAAAAAAAAAGTCCATTTGCAAGACAATGGTGCCTGTTTTAGAGTTTTTGCACATTGTTTTCATTTAAAATCATTTTTAAAATGTTCACTTTACCCCGAAACCATTGTTACTGTGATGTATTATAAAAAGTGCCACTATTATGCTTTGTTGGACATTATCTTTCATGCAGTGTGTAATAAAGCTGTTTGTGAATGTGAAAGTTTAAAAGATCAAAGTGCAAAGTGATTCTGAACTGAAACGAGTCGTCAGTAATTCAGTCTCACTTCCTGTTACAATGTAACAGTGTAACTAATTAGCATAATGCCCGCTTCTGGTCTTGATTGGCTGAGCAGCGTCTCTTAGCTCCGCCCTCAAACACTGTAGTGTATCTGAGACTGGAAGAGTTTGGTTCGTGTTGTTCGTGTGGAGAAGACGCTGTTTTCTGAGATTGATACGGTAAACCCACGCCATCGTCACTGTTCGCATCACTGAGATCAAGAGCTGAGATTCAGATATGATAATGAGCGTTTGCTTTCTGACCAATCACAGCAGAGCAGCTCTCAGAGAGGCGGAGCTTAGAGAGACTGAAGCGGAAAGAGCTGAGGCTGCAGTGGAGATTATGAGGACATTACAGTGTTTTTGAGCTTGTGTGAATGTGAGTCTGTTGTAGGAGACTCAGAAACAACATTAGGAGCCTTTAAAACAGCATGATAGCGCACTTAAAACAACACTGCGTGTTACTGCCCTGAAAGCCCGTTTGTGAGATTCTTCAGGAGGCGTTTTCCAGTAAATGTTCGTGTCGCCATGGAGACACTTCCAGTTTTACAAATTTAAATGCTTTTTGAGCTATTATTGTCAAACCTATTCTATTCATCTTTTTTTTCAGCAATGTAAAAATGTAATCATATTCAGAGCGCTCCAGATCTGATGCAGCGAGTGTGATGCAATTCAGATGATGCTATCTGGTCAACTTTAGTGCGAAACATTCTGATCCATTAGGAAAGGCTGTATGATAATAAACCCTGTTTAAAGCACATGTGGAGTGGAAATGATATGGAAATTCTCTTTTTGAATAATCGTCTGCTATTCATGAGCCGCTGTTTTCCTGCTCCTCGGGCTCCATTGAAAGCAGGTCAGGATTAGACGCTCTGAGACGGATGCATGCGCATTATCTGAACATTAATATCATCTCGGGAGCCCAGATGGAAGTTTATTGGAAGTGTTTCTGGTTTGGAGATTAAGACGTGACCCTGCTCTGCTTATCCTCTTAAACATCTCACTCTAATTCTTCTTTCATCTTTGCATTTATGATACGTCTTATCCACAAGACTGAGATGATTGACAGGTGGCGGGAGTCTTGGCGTGAGGTCAGGAGGGGATTTCTGTGTCCAGATTTAGGGATGAATCTCATGAAATCTGTCAAGAACATGTCCAGGTCACAGTTCAGCCCCAGTTTGCAAGAAATTATATTATTTTTTTCATGCATTTTACCCCAAAAACATTGTTAAAGTAATGTGAAAAATAAAAAAATATTATTATTATAGTATATGTATATATGTGTATATATCTGTAATTTATCATTTATGCATCATGCTAGTCTTTGTTGCATTGCCTTAAATGTATAGGGATTTGAATGAATTGTTACAGCATTGTTTAATTTCCATCATTCAGTGATAATTAATCAAATTTACTTTTGCAATTATCATCAATACATTCTGTCAAGAGCGTGTCCAGATCATATTTCACCCCCATTTCAATAGAAATATGCAAGAAATGATATTTTGCATAAAGCAAATGAAGCCTTAATGACCATTGTTTTGCATTGTGACATTATTTTTATGGCAATTAAGCAAATTTACTTTACAATTCTCATTATAGTGACGTACAAAAAATATCATTCATTATTGTAATGTGAAAAATTTGTGTTGATTTCTAGTTCAAAAAATTGAAAAATGCACAAAAAAATAACAAAAAAGCAAAAACGTGTTTGTGGAAAAAAAACCTAAATACAACATATATAATGTACTTTACATAAAACTAGTTTTGATATTAGATATATATATTGGTAACACTTTACAATAAGGTTCCACATTGACAGAAACATTTACTAATACATTATGAAAATCAAAAGCTGTATCTCTTAATATTATTTAAAGGTTCTGAACTAACATTAACAATAAACAGTTATATTGTTATTAACTAACATTAACAGAGATTAATAAATACTGTAACAAATGTATTGCTTATTGTTAGCTAATGATAGTTAATGCATTAGGTAACGTTAACTAATGGAGCTTATTGTAAAGTGTTAGCAGTTTTTCTTATGATTTGAGCGTGAAATCATCATTAGGCATAAATAATAATAGGCATAACTGGACATGCTCTTGACAGAATGTATTGATGATAATTGCAAAAGTAAATTTGATTAATTATCACTAAATTATGGAAATTAAACACAATGCTGTAACAATTCATTCAAATCCCTATACATTTAAGGCAATGCAACAAAGACTAGCATGATGCATAAATGATAAATTACAGATATTTTATGATGTACCATTATAATAATAATAATATATTTTTAGATAAAGTATAATTTGGGGGTGAAATGTGAGCCTTCAATCAAACACATAAACTTTCTAAAAGTGCTGAACTGACTGTGTTTTACAGTGTTTGCTGGAAGGAACGGTGAGATTTGACATGAACTCCTGACATGATCATGTCTGTGAGCAGGACATGAAATATGGAGGATGATGATGAAGATGAAGATGAAGATGATGATGGTGATGATGATGATGATGGTGATGATGGTGATGATGATGGTGATGATGATGGTGATGATGAAGATGATGGTGATGATGATGGTGATGATGAAGATGATGATGGTGATGATGAAGATGATGATGGTGATGATGGTGGTGATGATGATGGTGATGATGGTGGCGATGATGATGATGATGGTGGTGATGATGATGGTGATGAAGATGATGGTGATGATGATGAAGAAGATGATGGTGATGATGATGGTGATGATGATGATGATGGTGGTGGTGATGATGGTGATGATGATGGCGATGATGATGATGATGATGGTGATGGTGGTGATGATGGTGATGATGGCGATGATGGTGATGATGGTGGTGATGATGATGATGGTGTTGATGATGGTGATGATGATGAAGATGAAGATGGTAATGATGATGATGATGATGGTGGTGATGATGGTGGTGATGATGGTGATGATGATGAAGATGATGGTGATGATGATGAAGATGATGATGGTGATGATGATGGTGATGATGAAGATGATGATGGTGATGATGATGATGGTGATGATGATGGTGATGATGATGGTGATGATGGTGGTGATGATGATGATGGTGATTATGATGATGATGATGGTGGTGATGATGATGGTGATGATGATGAAGATGATGATGGTGATGATGATGGTGATGATGATGAAGATGATGGTGATGATGATGATGGTGATGATGATGATGATGGTGGTGGTGATGATGATGATGGTGGTGGTGATGATGAAGATGATGATGGTGATGATGATGATGATGATGATGGTGATGATGATGATGATGATGATGGTGATGATGAAGATGATGATGATGATGGTGGTGATGATGATGATGATGGTGGTGATGATGATGATGGTGGTGATGATGATGAAGATGATGATGGTGGTGATGATGATGATGGTGGTGGTGATGATGATGGTGGTGATGATGATGATGATGATGATGATGATGAAGATGATGATGGTGATGATGATGAAGATGATGATGGTGGTGATGATGATGATGGTGGTGGTGATGATGATGGTGGTGGTGATGATGAAGATGATGATGGTGATGATGATGATGATGATGGTGGTGATGATGATGAAGATGATGATGGTGGTGATGATGATGATGGTGGTGGTGATGATGATGGTGGTGATGATGATGATGATGGTGGTGATGATGATGGTGGTGATGATGATGATGATGGTGGTGATGATGAAGGTTTGCGAGAAGCAGAAGCTCCAGGCGAGTTAAAGCTCGTGTCCTGAGGTGTTCGTGTCTGAAACGCTGATGGATCCGAGAAGACAAGCGTCGCATGAGGGACGAACACCGCTGGGCTCTCGCTGCCATTTACCACTGACATTTCTGTCATCCTCCGTTTCTGTCATCCTCTCATCCTCCACTCCGTTTCTGTCATCCTCTCATCCTCCACTCCGTTTCTGTCATCCTCTCATCCTCCACTTCTGTCATCCTCTCATCCTCCACTCCGTTTCTATCATCCTCTCATCCTCTCATCCTCCTCTCTGTTTCTGTCATCCTCTCATCCTCCACTTCTGTCATCCTCTCATCCTCCACTCCGTTTCTATCATCCTCTCATCCTCCACTCCGTTTCTATCATCCTCTCATCCTCTCATCCTCCTCTCTGTTTCTGTCATCCTCTCATCCTCCACTTCTGTCATCCTCTCATCCTCCACTCCGTTTCTATCATCCTCTCATCCTCCTCTCTGTTTCTGTCATCCTCTCATCCTCCACTTCTGTCATCCTCTCATCCTCCACTCCGTTTCTGTCATCCTCTCATCCTCCTCTCTGTTTCTGTCATCCTCTCATCCTCCTCTCTGTTTCTGTCATCCTCTCATCCTCCACTTCTGTCATCCTCTCATCCTCCACTCTGTTTCTGTCATCCTCTCATCCTCCTCTCTGTTTCTGTCATCCTCTCATCCTCCACTTCTGTCATCCTCTCATCCTCCACTCCGTTTCTATCATCCTCTCATCCTCCTCTCCGTTTCTATCATCCTCTCATCCTCCACTCCGTTTCTGTCATCCTCTCATCCTCCACTTCTGTCATCCTCTCATCCTCCACTTTGTTTCTGTCATCCTCTCATCCTCCACTTTGTTTCTGTCATCCTCTCATCCTCCACTTCTGTCATCCTCTCATCCTCCACTTTGTTTCTGTCATCCTCTCATCCTCCACTCTGTTTCTATCATCCTCTCATCCTCCACTTTGTTTCTGTCATCCTCTCATCCTCCACTCTGTTTCTATCATCCTCTCATCCTCCACTCTGTTTCTGTCATCCTCTCATCCTCCTCTCTGTTTCTGTCATCCTCTCATCCTCCACTCCGTTTCTGTCATCCTCTCATCCTCCTCTCTGTTTCTGTCATCCTCTCATCCTCCTCTCTGTTTCTGTCATCCTCTCATCCTCCACTTCTGTCATCCTCTCATCCTCCACTCTGTTTCTGTCATCCTCTCATCCTCCTCTCTGTTTCTGTCATCCTCTCATCCTCCACTTCTGTCATCCTCTCATCCTCCACTCCGTTTCTATCATCCTCTCATCCTCCTCTCCGTTTCTATCATCCTCTCATCCTCCACTCCGTTTCTGTCATCCTCTCATCCTCCACTTCTGTCATCCTCTCATCCTCCACTTTGTTTCTGTCATCCTCTCATCCTCCACTTTGTTTCTGTCATCCTCTCATCCTCCACTTCTGTCATCCTCTCATCCTCCACTTTGTTTCTGTCATCCTCTCATCCTCCACTCTGTTTCTATCATCCTCTCATCCTCCACTTTGTTTCTGTCATCCTCTCATCCTCCACTCTGTTTCTATCATCCTCTCATCCTCCACTCTGTTTCTGTCATCCTCTCATCCTCCTCTCTGTTTCTGTCATCCTCTCATCCTCCACTTCTGTCATCCTCTCATCCTCCACTCCGTTTCTATCATCCTCTCATCCTCCTCTCCGTTTCTATCATCCTCTCATCCTCCACTCCGTTTCTGTCATCCTCTCATCCTCCACTTCTGTCATCCTCTCATCCTCCACTTTGTTTCTGTCATCCTCTCATCCTCCACTTTGTTTCTGTCATCCTCTCATCCTCCACTTCTGTCATCCTCTCATCCTCCACTTTGTTTCTGTCATCCTCTCATCCTCCACTCTGTTTCTATCATCCTCTCATCCTCCACTTTGTTTCTGTCATCCTCTCATCCTCCACTCCGTTTCTGTCATCCTCTCATCCTCCACTTCTGTCATCCTCTCATCCTCCACTTTGTTTCTGTCATCCTCTCATCCTCCACTTCTGTCATCCTCTCATCCTCCACTTTGTTTCTGTCATCCTCTCATCCTCCTCTCTGTTTCTGTCATCCTCTCATCCTCCACTTTGTTTCTGTCATCCTCTCATCCTCCACTCTGTTTCTATCATCCTCTCATCCTCCACTTTGTTTCTGTCATCCTCTCATCCTCCTCTCTGTTTCTGTCATCCTCAATGTTGGAAACAGTTCATATGTTTGTGGAAACCGTGATGTTTTATGACTCTGATGTGAGTGGAGACGGAGTTTACAATGTAACTTTAGAAATGTTTGTACTGTCACAAATGACAACTATTTGCATTCTCCTATGGCCACAAACACAGTTTGATTGGCTCTATGAAATATTAATGCATGATAAAACGTTGTGTCTTCCGGCGTTCAGGTGTGTGTGACTCTCAGCGAGGGTGTGTGTGACTCTCTCAGGTGTGTGTGACTCTCAGCGAGGGTCGTTTAGCTCTTTACTTCTGCTCTAATAACCAGCATATAGAATCCATAAACACGCGAGCGCAGCGCGAGACCCGATGAAATATTCAGACGTGGGTTGTAAGTTCTGTTTTGCAGATTTGTCCTCATGAAATATGTAGCGTCTGCGCGCGGATGGGGTTCGGGCGGCTCGTGTCGGAGCGATGATCTCTCGCTGTGCTTTATTCCCTCGGCTCGAGTGTTGTGACCCGTGATGTCGTTCTGCATGTTTCTTCAGAACGAGCGGAGAAGATCTAGTGGACAGTCTGACATTCTGAGGCTTCAGGCGTTAACCTCCTCCAGACAAACACCAGCGAAATGTCAACCGGCCCTTTGAGATCTGAAGAATCCTTCATTCTTCACCTCGTCTTCCTCTAATCCGTCTTTCTCTGCCAAACTCTTGCTTGTTAAAAGAGGAAGACGAAGAGGAGTGAAGCCGCGGCTGTTTAGTTAGTTTCTAATGCAAGCGTCAATATTAGAGCTGGGCAACGATTAACCACATCCAAAATAAAAGTTTGTGTTTACATAATATGTGTGTGTGTACTGTGTATAATTATTTAGTATATATAAATACACTCATATGTGCATATATTTGCATGTATATACTGGAAATATATTTATATATAATTTATATTATATATAAATAAAAATATTTTATATATAAATAAAAAAAAATTCTTATATATATATATGTATGTATATGTATGTGTGTGTGTGTGTGTGTGTATTTATATATACAAAATAATTATACACAGTACACACACACATATTATGTAAACACAAACTTTTATTTTGGATGTGGTTAATCGTTGCCCAGCTCTAATATATATATTGATGAATATATAAAAATACTGTTGTTTTTTTATTTTTATAATTGATGTTACAGACCTGATGACTTGAAATCATGAGACCTGCACTTTGAATATTTTTATGCCTATTATTATTATTATTAGTATTTGCTATTAATTTTATATGTATTTTTAAGAAAATATAGTGAATAAAATAAAATTAAATAATTTCTTTTTCTGTTTTTAGGGTCTAATCCAGAGTAAGTTCATGCACTGTTGGATTTACTCAGAAATTTCTTTTAAATTTCACAAATAATTATAAAGAAATGGCAAATAACACTGAATTAAACAAGAAATTTTGTTGTAGTAAAATAATATTTTCTTGTAAACCGTACTTCAATAATCTTTGTATTATTTTACAGTGAATAGTCATTTTTTTAAGATAAAATAGTGAATTAAAAATGTCTGTTTTTGCTTTTAGATATTTTTTTGTTTTATTTTCAGGGTCTAACCAAGAGTAAATTCATACAGTAAAAAAAAAAAAATTCACTTCAGAATAATTTTCACTCAGAAATTTCACAGACAGTTACAAAGAAACAGCAAGTGACATTAAACATGAAATATTATTTTCCTGTAAAATGTGCTCTATCATTTAAAACTAATTTTCGCAGTGTATTTGTCTTGGTTTTGCTCGTGTGAACAGCACTCATATTTTCTAAATCTGTTTGCATCTTATTATTGTCATATGCGTCCAGCGCCTCGAGCCGAACTGTGAATTATTCATAGCGGCCCGGAGGCCATAAATCAGCCAGGCAAGAGCTAACAAAATTAGCTTCCAATTAGTGTTTGTTTGCGCCGATTATATCCCTCCCTTCACTAACTCCAGAGAGATCGACTCGCTGATCTCACGACGTCTCCTTCGCCCTTCACAGGATCAGAGAGGAGAGAGATCAAAGCTCCTCGTTACTCAAACACACTCCAGTCTGAGGGACTGGTGCTGCTAAATCAACGTTACTACAGGCGTCGTTGGAGAAGCTAACCAGCTAGTCACGACCGCTTCCTCATTTGTTCATTTGAACCACGTATAGGACTGTAGTTAATGATGCCTCGCTCTGAAACATGCGATTCGATAATCACACTGAGCCAAACCATACTGCGATTAATCGTCCAGCCCTGAGTTTGACATTGAAATGCCTCAGGCTGCGTCTACATTTGAAAATGGTGTTTTCGTTTAAAACGCTCTCCGTCCACACTAGCGTTTTTTCCAAGAGTTTCTCATCCACACTGAAACGCTAGATTCCCCTTTACTGCGCATGCGTAACCCTCACAGAAGCTCACTGAGATTATGCAGACGAACAATAAATAATAAAGTTATCGCGCAATGGATTATTGTATTGATCAGAATCTGTCCTCATTCACTGATGGTCCAGGTCTCTCTCACTCGGCATCATGTGTGTGTCTAAAACGCTGCTCTCATGTTGAGCTAATGTGAGTAAACTCTGTCATGTTTGCAGGACTGTGATATGAAGAGTGTGTGAGGAGACATATTTCATCAGCAGTGTGAGAGTGAACGGCACATAACAGGCTCGATACCGCTCTGAACATGAGTATCTGTGGGTTCAGTGTGTGTCACATGACTAAACTTACGTCATCGCTTTAAACTCCTCAGTTTCTCAGTCCACACTACAACACGGACACTGAGTTTACAAGCTTATCCGCTTTGGAGAGCGTTTTCAAAAAGCTTCGTTTCATTAATAAAACTCCGTCTCAGTGCGAACAGAAGCACAGAACGAGAGAAAAACGAAAGCGTATCAGTGTGGACGAGGCCTGAGCTGTAGTGAGTAAAGTGAACATGAGCGTGTTATAGAGTGTGTGTGAGCGGCTGGGCTTCGGCTCAGAGAGTGTGTAAACATGAGCGTGTTATAGAGTGTGTGTGAGCGGCTGGGCTTCGGCTCAGAGAGTGTGTGAACATGAGCGTGTTATAGAGTGTGTGTGAGCGGCTGGGCTTCGGCTCAGAGAGTGTGTGAACATGAGCGTGTTATAGAGTGTGTGTGAGCGGCTGGGCTTCGGCTCAGAGAGTGTGTGAACATGAGCGTGTTATAGAGTGTGTGTGAGCGGCTGGGCTTCGGCTCAGAGAGTGTGTGAACATGAGCGTGTTATAGAGTGTGTGTGAGCGGCTGGGCTTCGGCTCAGAGAGTGTGTGAACATGAGCGTGTTATAGAGTGTGTGTGAGCGGCTGGGCTTCGGCTCAGAGAGTGTGTTCCGGGTGGAGTTTTGGCTGCGATTCCTGAACTTTGCTCACAATCAATGTTCCATTTATAGAAATCAATGCGAGGGCAAATGTTGAGGGAGTGAAACACGAGCCTCCAGAAACACGGTGTGTGTTGAGTAGAGAGAGAGAGAGGAAACACACACTCAGGGGGAGAGAGAGTGTGTGAAGCTGATCTAGTACCCGCTGTCTGTCCATCAGTGTGTGTGTGTGTGTGTGTGTGTGTGTGAAGCTGATCTAGTACCCGCTGTCTGTCCGTCAGTGTGTTTCTCACCATTGGGGGGTGTGTGTGTGTGTGAATGGTGGCATGTGGGGCTGATTTGAGTCAGGTGACCATAGGGCCGGTGTGTGTGTGTGTGTGTGTGTGTGAATGGTAGCCTGTAGGGCCAGTGTGTGTGTGTGTGAATGGTTGCCTGTAGGGCCAGTGTGTGTGTGTGTGTGTGTGTGTGTGTGTGTGTGTGTGTGTGTGTGTGTGTGAGAATGGTGGCCTGTAGGGCTAGTGTGTGTGTGAGTGTGTGTGTGTGTGTGTGTGTGTGTGTGAGAATGGTGGTCTGTAGGGCTGATTTGAGTCAGGTGACCATAGGGCCGGTGTGTGTGTGTGTGTGTGTGTGAATGGTGGCCTGTAGGGCTGGTTGAGTCATGTGTCCGTACAGCTCTCCTCTGATTCGCTGTCACTTCTCATCGGTTCCCGCCGCTGGTGTCCTGAGGATCCCGGCGAGTGAGACATCGACACACTTCAGCGAACTCATAATCTGTGAACTCATCTATCTATCTATCTATCTATCTATCTATCTATCTATCTATCTATCTATCTATCTATCTATCTATCTATCTATCTATCTATCTATCTATCATCTCCATCTGTCTGTCATTCTATCTATAAACTTTAATACTTTTCTTAACTTTCAAGCAAAATTGAATTCAAGTTCAGAAATAGTAACAGTCACTGAAGTCAATCTTCACTAAATGCATTATTTTAATGTTAGTTTTCCCACACGCGGTGTGTGTTCAGGTTAGCTCCGCTTGCTCGTCCTCAACAGAAGAGTTCTGTGTTCTCATGATATATAGTGATTAAACTCAAGATCTGGATCTGTCGGTTATTTCCATCAGATGAATATAAACGCTCTGATAAGCTTCTGTTCTCGGTGCAGATGGTCCAACGAGATCATCTTATTCAGTCAAATTTATGCTCTCACTTAAAGATCATCTGGATTTAGGGAAATTTAATCCCGACTCGATGACTCCGACAGCGCTGAGATTTAATCAGAAAACATGCCGTACATATTCATCCGCTCAGACGATCTTAAGCAGTCGATCTGTGTGGAGCGATTGCAGAGTAGCCGAGTCCCTGCGGTCGTAAATCACAGCGCTGGGGTCTGTCCATTACTGATGTTAGAGCGCTCCGCTTCCCTCTACCAGCTCCTGGAATTAATTAAGCGGCGTTACACTATGAAACGGTTAATTATTCAGCTCTAACTTTTAATTTCATTAGCTTTGTGTTTATGCAGCACTTTTTTTCCTTTGTGCGCTTTAGTTTCTGTGGTGGAGGATGACAAATGTTGCGGCCCCCGTTTGTCAAGCCTGGTTTTTTTCCGCCCGGCTGCACCAGGCTTTTCCTTTTCCGCTCTGTTTTCCCGGAGCATATCTTCAGGAAACAGGGAAGAATGTGTAAAGGAGAAGGGAGGGGTGTTGTCGCTGTCCCGAGGGAACGATCCCAGATAATGACCAGAAGTGACCTAACAACCAGCCAGACACTTCCAGCTCCGCTGACTCACTGATCCACAGCAACACACTCTTACTCCACTGTCATGGAGAGGCAGTTATAGTTTTTGTAATTTGGTTGTTTGTCATTTTTATTACTTACTGTTTTTTTTTTTAAATAAACATAAGTACATAATTTGTATATATTTTATAATTAATAATTTAATATTATTATTTTAATAGTACATCCAGTTACACTAAATGAAAAGGAGAAATGTTGCCTTGGCAGCTAACTGAAATAAAATAAGTCTTAAGTTTTTTTTTATTCGTTTTTTTTAATGTCTATATAGTTTTTATTAATTTTCATTTCCATTTTAGTTATTTTAGTACATCAAGTTACACTAAATGAAAATGAGAAATTGGAGATTGCTAAGGTGTCCTGGGTGGTTGCTAGGAGGTTGTTAGGGTGTTCTGGGTCGTTGATTGGAGGTTGCTAGGGTCTGAAGGTGTTCTGGGTGGTTGATAGGAGGTTGTTAGGGTGTTCTGGGTCGTTGATTGGAGGTTGCTAGGGTCTGAAGGTGTTCTGGGTGGTTGATAGGGTGTTCTGGGTCGTTGATTGGAGGTTGCTAGTGTCTGAAGGTGTCCTGGGTGGTTGATAGGAGGTTGTTAGTGTCTGAAGGTGTTCTGGGTGGTTGATTGGAGGTTGTTAGTGTCTGAAGGTGTTCTGGGTGGTTGATTGGAGGTTGCTAGTGTCTGATGGTGTTCTGGGTGGTTGCTAGGAGGTTGTTAGGGTGTTCTGGGTGGTTGATAGGAGGTTGCTAGTGTCTGATGGTGTTCTGGGTGGTTGATATGAGGTTGTTAGGGTGTTCTGGGTCGTTGATTGGAGGTTGCTAGGGTCTGAAGGTGTCCTGGGTGGTTGCTAGGAGGTTGTTAGGGTGTTCTGGGTGGTTGATAGGAGGTTGCTAGGGTCTGAAGGTGTTCTGGGTGGTTGATAGGAGGTTGTTAGGGTGTTCTGGGTCGTTGATTGGAGGTTGCTAGGGTCTGAAGGTGTTCTGGGTGGTTGCTAGGAGGTTGCTAAGGTGTTTTGGCTGGTTTCTAGTTTTTTACATTTTATTTCAAGTAACAGAATTAGTTTTTTATGATTTTAGTAACTGAAACAAGAAACATGTTCTTGCTCAGAAGTCGTTCTTTTTCTGCTCACGGAGTTTCTGTTTGAACTCTATTTAATCTCATTACTGTGTAGGAGAAAGAACTGAGATTTTAAATGATCTTGTCAGTGGTATGAGCCCGTCACGAGCCCTGGCTCCGTCAGTGTGTGTGCAGTGGTCTGCCTCTGAGGCTGGTGTGTGTGTGTGTGTGTGTGTGTGTGTGCGTGTGGGGGTGTGTGAAATCTGTCTGGGAAGCTCCAGCCTGTGGAGAGCAGTGTAGAGGAAGGACAGGATGATGTTTGTGGGGTAAATCAGCACTCAGACACACACACACACACACACACACACACATCCTATCAGCCCTGGGTGTGGCGCGCTCAACTCTTATCGTCTGGATACCGTCAAACACACTGGCGCTGTGGGAAAGATTACAAGATGAGCTAATGGAAGCTCCTGTGAAACTAGATTCTCGAGCTTCTTGCAGTTTAATAACAGCATGCAGGTTTGTAATATCATGAACAAAATTGAGTAAAATAAGGAAAGGTTTGAGAAGTGCTCTGTGAAAGTGGGTGTAGTCAGTGAATCAGTGCCGAGTCTATTCTCTGATAAGAATGAGGGCACTTGTATTTGTTTAGCTGTTTTTACAGATAATATCTGTGCATCATCTGTCACAAATCTTGCACATACAGCCACACAAGAACAAAGTGAAGCTTCCAATCTGCCCGGCAACCCAACAAAGCCTCTATTGTTCGTCCAGCGGACGCAGGTTTGAGGAAGAAATGCATTGCGTTTCCCTGCAATTTTCTTATTACTGTGCAATCATTTCATTGTGGACGGAGCATTGATCAGTTCCGGCGTTCTCCAGGGCGATCTTCTCCATATTCGAGCAGAGGAACAGAGAGCCTTTCATGACACTCCAGATTAGCATTGAATTTGCAATTCAGTCACACAAGGCCGAAGATGGAGAACTCGAGCCAGTGCAGCAGTTTCTGACTGATCCTCCACTCGTGTACTTTTAAACCATTGCTTTCACATAGAAACACTTGCTGAATTAACACACTGGGTTAAAAACAACCCAAGGGCTGGGTAAATATAGGACAGAACACATGTTGGGTTGTTTATTTCCTCATAAAGATTAAAAATACTTCTGAGAAAGCAATGCATGTCCAGAGGAGATGGGTGAGAAATACTGGAGATACCGTGTTCAGTTCTTATTAAAGTGGCAGTTCTTCCAGGGTTGATTAATTTTACTATACTAGCTTTTTTATTTTCTTCTTTTTTTTACTTCATACATGAATTAATGTTTGCAGATTCACTTAAATTCTCTAAACATCTTTTTAATTCCTTTATTTTCGATCATATTTTACAGTATAGCATATTTTATATAGTTTTGAATACATATTGCATACATTTAAGTTTGTTTAACAAATATTAGAAATAATAATTAAACATTTAGAAGTAATTCGAGTGTAATGGCCCAGTTTCTGTTGTCCCGTTTCCACTAATGCACTGGATTAACACAAAAACTACCCAACACTGGGTTGTTACGTCTGACCCAGGATCTGGGTAACACAAAAACTACTCAAACACTGGGTTGTTACGTCTGACCCAGGATCTGAGTAACACAAAAACTACTCAAACACTGGGTTGTTACGTCTGACCCAGGATCTGAGTAACACAAAAACTACTCAAACACTGGGTTGTTACGTCTGACCCAGGATCTGGGTAACACAAAAACTACTCAAACACTGGGTTGTTACGTCTGACCCAGGATCTGAGTAACACAAAAACTACTCAAACACTGGGTTGTTACGTCTGACCCAGGATCTGAGTAACACAAAAACTACTCAAACACTGGGTTGTTACGTCTGACCCAGGATCTGAGTAACACAAAAACTACCCAAACACTGGGTTGTTACGCCTGACCCAGGATCTGGGTAACACAAAAACTACTCAAACACTGGGTTGTTACGTCTGACCCAGGATCTGAGTAACACAAAAACTACTCAAACACTGGGTTGTTACGTCTGACCCAGGATCTGAGTAACACAAAAACTACTCAAACACTGGGTTGTTACGCCTGACCCAGGATCTGAGTAACACAAAAACTACTCAAACACTGGGTTGTTACGCCTGACCCAGGATCTGGGTAACACAAAAACTACTCAAACACTGGGTTGTTACGCCTGACCCAGGATCTGAGTAACACAAAAACTACTCAAACACTGGGTTGTTACGCCTGACCCAGGATCTGAGTAACACAAAAACTACTCAAACACTGGGTTGTTACGTCTGACCCAGGATCTGAGTAACACAAAAACTACTCAAACACTGGGTTGTTACGTCTGACCCAGGATCTGAGTAACACAAAAACTACTCAAACACTGGGTTGTTACGCCTGACCCAGGATCTGAGTAACACAAAAACTACTCAAACACTGGGTTGTTACGTCTGACCCAGGATCTGAGTAACACAAAAACTACCCAAACACTGGGTTGTTACGTCTGACCCAGGATCTGGGTAACACAAAAACTACTCAAACACTGGGTTGTTACGCCTGACCCAGGATCTGAGTAACACAAAAACTACCCAAACACTGGGTTGTTACGTCTGACCCAGGATCTGGGTAACACAAAAACTACTCAAACACTGGGTTGTTACGCCTGACCCAGGATCTGGGTAACACAAAAACTACCCAAACACTGGGTTGTTACGTCTGACCCAGGATCTGGGTAACACAAAAACTACTCAAACACTGGGTTGTTACGTCTGACCCAGGATCTGAGTAACACAAAAACTACCCAAACACTGGGTTGTTACGCCTGACCCAGGATCTGAGTAACACAAAAACTACTCAAACACTGGGTTGTTACGTCTGACCCAGGATCTGGGTAACACAAAAACTACCCAAACACTGGGTTGTTACGTCTGACCCAGGATCTGGGTAACACAAAAACTACTCAAACACTGGGTTGTTACGTCTGACCCAGGATCTGGGTAACACAAAAACTACTCAAACACTGGGTTGTTACGCCTGACCCAGGATCTGAGTAACACAAAAACTACTCAAACACTGGGTTGTTACGTCTGACCCAGGATCTGAGTAACACAAAAACTACTCAAACACTGGGTTGTTACGTCTGACCCAGGATCTGAGTAACACAAAAACTACTCAAACACTGGGTTGTTACGCCTGACCCAGGATCTGAGTAACACAAAAACTACTCAAACACTGGGTTGTTACGTCTGACCCAGGATCTGAGTAACACAAAAACTACTCAAACACTGGGTTGTTACGTCTGACCCAGGATCTGAGTAACACAAAAACTACCCAAACACTGGGTTGTTACGTCTGACCCAGGATCTGGGTAACACAAAAACTACTCAAACACTGGGTTGTTACGCCTGACCCAGGATCTGAGTAACACAAAAACTACCCAAACACTGGGTTGTTACGTCTGACCCAGGATCTGGGTAACACAAAAACTACTCAAACACTGGGTTGTTACGCCTGACCCAGGATCTGGGTAACACAAAAACTACTCAAACACTGGGTTGTTACGTCTGACCCAGGATCTGGGTAACACAAAAACTACTCAAACACTGGGTTGTTACGTCTGACCCAGGATCTGAGTAACACAAAAACTACTCAAACACTGGGTTGTTACGCCTGACCCAGGATCTGAGTAACACAAAAACTACTCAAACACTGGGTTGTTACGTCTGACCCAGGATCTGAGTAACACAAAAACTACTCAAACACTGGGTTGTTACGTCTGACCCAGGATCTGAGTAACACAAAAACTACCCAAACACTGGGTTGTTACGTCTGACCCAGGATCTGGGTAACACAAAAACTACTCAAACTCTGGGTTGTTACGCCTGACCCAGGATCTGAGTAACACAAAAACTACCCAAACACTGGGTTGTTACGTCTGACCCAGGATCTGAGTAACACAAAAACTACCCAAACACTGGGTTGTTACGTCTGACCCAGGATCTGAGTAACACAAAAACTACTCAAACACTGGGTTGTTACGTCTGACCCAGGATCTGAGTAACACAAAAACTACCCAAACACTGGGTTGTTACGTCTGACCCAGGATCTGGGTAACACAAAAACTACTCAAACTCTGGGTTGTTACGCCTGACCCAGGATCTGAGTAACACAAAAACTACCCAAACACTGGGTTGTTACGTCTGACCCAGGATCTGGGTAACACAAAAACTACTCAAACACTGGGTTGTTACGCCTGACCCAGGATCTGGGTAACACAAAAACTACCCAAACACTGGGTTGTTACGTCTGACCCAGGATCTGGGTAACACAAAAACTACTCAAACACTGGGTTGTTACGTCTGACCCAGGATCTGAGTAACACAAAAACTACTCAAACACTGGGTTGTTACGCCTGACCCAGGATCTGAGTAACACAAAAACTACTCAAACACTGGGTTGTTACGCCTGACCCAGGATCTGAGTAACACAAAAACTACCCAAACACTGGGTTGTTACGTCTGACCCAGGATCTGGGTAACACAAAAACTACCCAAACACTGGGTTGTTACGTCTGACCCAGGATCTGAGTAACACAAAAACTACCCAAACACTGGGTTGTTACGCCTGACCCAGGATCTGGGTAACACAAAAACTACTCAAACACTGGGTTGTTACGCCTGACCCAGGATCTGGGTTACACAAAAACTACTCAAACACTGGGTTGTTACGTCTGACCCAGGATCTGAGTAACACAAAAACTACTCAAACACTGGGTTGTTACGTCTGACCCAGGATCTGAGTAACACAAAAACTACCCAAACACTGGGTTGTTACGCCTGACCCAGGATCTGAGTAACACAAAAACTACTCAAACACTGGGTTGTTACGCCTGACCCAGGATCTGGGTAACACAAAAACTACCCAACACTGGGTTGTTACGTCTGACCCAGGATCTGGGTAACACAAAAACTACTCAAACACTGGGTTGTTACGTCTGACCCAGGATCTGAGTAACACAAAAACTACTCAAACACTGGGTTGTTACGCCTGACTCAGGATCTGGGTAACACAAAAACTACCCAACACTGGGTTGTTACGTCTGACCCAGGATCTGGGTAACACAAAAACTACTCAAACACTGGGTTGTTACGTCTGACCCAGGATCTGAGTAACACAAAAACGCTCCGGTTACGACTGTAACCTCGGTTCCCTGAAGAGGGAACGAGCGTTGCGTCGAGTTTGACGCTATGGGAACGCTTTGCGTGATGACGTCTTGAAGCACATGTAAAATCAGTCCAATGGTGTAGCGGGACGTCAGAGGCGGGTGACGTCACGTACCAGGAAGCTATAAAAGCCGGCCTGAAGCAGGAAACAACAGCTTAGTAAAGTCTGAAGTCGTGCTGACAGGCATGAAGGAGATATGGCAAGGTGACGCAACGCTCGTTCCCTCTTCAGGGAACCGAGGTTACAGTCGTAACCGGAGCGTTCCCTTTCAAGGGAACTCGCGTTGCGTCGAGTTTGACGCTATGGGAACGTCTATACCAACGCCTCCATAGCTACAAATGTCTGTCCTGTGTGAAATCATGAAGAGCAGCACTAGGATGACAAAACATGAGACCCTGGAGCAGAGTCTAGATCCAGAGAGTAGAACCTGACGAAAGTGTGCGGTGAGGACCAGCCTGCCGCATCACAGACATCCTGTAGAGAAACTCCTGAAATAAGGGCCTTAGAGGCCGCCATACTCCTTGTAGAGTGCGACCGGACAGCCAAAGGAGAAGGCTGCCCAGCCGCCTCATAAGCAAGTGAGACAGCCTCGACCACCCACTTGCTCATTCTTTGCTTAGACACCGGCCCTCCCTTGTTAGGGGAGCCAAAGCAAACAAACAACTGATCACTTCTGCGCCACAGGGCAGCTCTGTGGACGTAGGCGTCTAACGCCCGAACTGGGCAAAGCAAATTATTAGCCTCCTGGTCCGCATTCTGGAAGGGAGGAGGACAGAAGGCCTGCAGAATAATAGGTCTGGCCACATTAGTGGGGACCTTGGGGACATAACCCGGTCTGGGATGGAGAAAAGCTTTCACCATACCCGGAGCAAACTCTAAGCAGGAAGGAGCAACCGACAATGCTTGAATATCCCCAATTCTCTTAAGAGAAGAAATGGCAAGAAGGAAAATAGCTTTCAAAGTCAGAAACTTTTCCGAAACCTCCTCAATGGGCTCAAAGGGGGCCAGGGACAGGCCTTGTAGAGCAATGGACAAGTCCCATGGCGGCACCCTAGAGCGGACTGCAGGCCTCAGCCTCCAAGTGCCACGAAGGAAACGAGATACCAGAGGGTCCTTCCCCACAGACATTCCACCCAAAGGAATGTGGTAAGCACCTATGGCCGCCACATAGACCTTTAAAGTGGACGGGGTCAGACCTGCAGTGAACCGGTCCTGCAGGAACTCCAGCACTGTACCAATTGGGCAGTGGACTGGGTCCAGCCGACGGTCACTACACCAAGAAGTGAAAACTCTCCACTTCAGGGCATAAAGTTTCCTCGTGGAGGGAGCTCTGGACTGTAGAATGGTCTCAACAACCTCAGTTGAGAGACCTGACTCTATGAGCTGGGCCCCCTCAGAGGCCAAGCCCACAGGTTCCACAGTTCTGGGCGGGGGTGAAATATTGAGCCCCCCGCCTGGGACAGAAGGTCTCTCCTGACGGGTAACTCCAGAGGATGCCCGTCGAGGAGGGAGACCAGATCGGGAAACCATACTCTGCCCGGCCAGCGCGGGGCTATAAGAAGCAGGCAAACCCGGTCCCTGCGAACTCTCTCCAGAACTCCCGGGAGCAGAGCAACTGGGGGAAAGGCGTACAGACGTAGCCTCGGCCACGTCTGAACCATAGCATCCAGTCCCAGAGGAGCTGGATGCGTGAGGGAGAACCAAAGTGGACAGTGAGACGTCTCTCGAGACGCAAACAGATCCACTTGTGCTTGGCCGTACTCCCTCCATATCAGCTCCACCACCTCGGGGTGGAGCCTCCATTCCCCGGGCCTCGGCCCCTGCCTCGACAGAGTGTCTGCTCCTATATTCTGAACCCCGGGGATGTAGGCTGCTCTGAGTGACAGCAACTTCCCCTGGGACCACAAGAGGATATGGCGTGCCAGATTTGATAATGGGCGCGAGCGCAAACCCCCTTGGTGGTTGATATAGGCGACTACCGACGTGTTGTCCGTATGCACTAACACATGGTGTCCCCTGAGGTCTGTGACAAAGCTCCTCAGAGCCCGGAAGACAGCTAACATCTCTAGGCGATTGATATGCCAGGAACGATGATGGTCTTCCCACAGACCTTGAGCTGAGCGACCCTCCAGGATCGCTCCCCAACCCGTGAGGGAAGCATCCGTCGTTAGCAGTCTGCGACGACAAGAAGCTCCCAACACTGGGCCCTGGGACAGGAACCAAGGTTTCTTCCACATAACCAAGGCACGTAGGCATCGCCGCGTGACCTTGATTGTGCGAAATGGGTTGCCCCTCGGGGAAAACCCCCTGGTCCTGAGCCACCACTGCAGGGGCCTCATGTGCAGCAGTCCAAAAGGTATCACGTTGGAAGCTGCTGCCATGAGACCCAACAGTCTCTGGAACTGTTTGACAGTGAGTAGCTGGCCTAGCTTTACACTTTTCACAGCTGCAAGGATGGACTCTATACGTGGCGGTGACAGGCGCGCCTGCATCGACACTGAGTCCCAAACCACGCCTAGGAAAGTGGTTCTCTGGAGTGGAGAAAGCACACTCTTCTTGGCGTTCAGCCGTAACCCCAGCTCTTTCATGTGGGCGAGAACAACATCTCGATGTTGAACCGCCAACTGATGCGACTGAGCTAAAATCAACCAATCGTCGATGTAGTTCAAGATGCGAATCCCCTGAAGGCGCAGAGGCGCCAGAGCTGCATCCATGCATTTCGTGAAAGTGTGGGGTGATAAAGCTAGGCCGAATGGAAGAACACGATATTGGTATGCTTTGCCCCCGAAAGCAAACCTCAGGAACTTCCAATGACATGGACGGATGGAAATATGGAAATATGCGTCCTTGAGATCTATCGTGACAAACCAGTCCTCGGACCTGATCTGTGGCACGATCTGTCTCAATGTCAACATTTTGAACTTGAGCTGCATGACTGACTCGTTCAGAACTCGAAGATCCAAAATGGGACGCAATCCCCCGTCCTTTTTTGGAACTATGAAGTACCGGCTGTAAAACCCGGTTTCCCTGTCGGAGGGAGGTACATATTCTATGGCCCCTTTCTCTAACAGAGTGTTTACTTCCTGTTCCATAACCAGAACCTGCTCGGGGCCCACCACTGTGGGTAGGACCCCCATAAACCGAGGTGGGCGTTTCTTGAATTGTATCTGATACCCTTTTTCTACGGTCTGCAGGACCCAACGAGAAACATTTGACAGTAGCTTCCACGCTGTCAAAGATTCTACTAGAGGTACCAGCCTCTCGAGACTGGTTTCTGGATTTTGTTGTTGTTGAGCAGTCAATTCGACGCCCTGTAACGGCGCACCGGCAGGGAGCGACCGAACAGACTGCTCTAACACCCTCCTCGGAGGGGGCGGGCATCCCGAGGCCACTACGTTTCCGGGTGGTCCTTGAGATATGTGCTCGCCGGAGACCGCTGCGCCCTGTAACACCGATGGCGGCAGGGTTGGCAGAACGGTCCCCTGAGGGTACCGAAGAGAGACGGGCACCGTAAAAAGAGGTGTTAACCGCTCTGCTTCGGGGGGGACTACCCTCATTAATCCTGAGCCCTCGGACGTCAGGATTTCTTCCCAGCAGCCTTCTTGGCGGTAATAACGGTCCGCAGATCCGTTCTACCCCTCGAAGACTGCTGGGTTTGAGCGCGCCCTCCGTGTCCCCGAGATTTTTGTGGGGGAGCACGAGAAGACACGCTCTGCTTTTGAGTGGCACGATGCTCAGCACCCTTTTTAGAGGAGTGAGGCTGCTCCCGCTCAGCAGCCTCATAGAAAGAACGGCGGGGGAGAAGTTTTTGGAGAGCAGCTGCCTGTTTAGCGGCTTCCTGAGATTTTGCAACCGCAATATTCACTGCATCCCCAAATAACCCGGCAGTGGAAACCGGAGCATCTAAAAGAATATTCTTTTCTCTGTCTTTTATATCGCTCAGGTTGAGCCACAGATGCCTCTCAGTGGCCACCAGGGCTGCCATAGACCGCCCGATAGATTTAGCGGTCTCCTTGGTGGCCCTGAGAGAAACATCCGTGGCTCTGCGCAGTTCAGCCACAGTGTCGGGACCGATTCCCCCGCCCTCCTCTAAATCCCCCAATAATTCTGCCTGATAGGCTTGTAAAATAGACATCGTATGCAGACACGCTGCAGCTTGACCAGCGGCTGCATACGACTTATTAATCAGGGAAGATGTCAACTTTACTGGCTTTGAGGGAAGTGTAGGAGCCTTCAGGGAAGATGCCGTTGCTGGAGAGAGATAGCCCGCGAGCGTCTCTTCCACCTTCGGCATCTCCCCATAACCATGCTCTTTATATTGTGAAATAGTGGAATATAGAGAGGTGTGTGGTGTGTAAACTCTGTAAGAGACTGGTCTCCCCCACGATCTCGACACCTCGGTGTGGAGATCGGGGAAAAACGGCAGGCTCCTACGCTGGGGCTGAGCACGAGATGGCAGGAAGCGTTCGTCGAGTTTGCTTTTCGAACGAACGTCCTGCCTATCCTCTGGCCACTCAATAGACAATCTGTCAACTGCTCTCGTGATCACATCGAGCAGTTCTTCAAAAGCATGAGACTGAGGTGGCGAATCCTCAGACTCAGCTTCAATACTTACAACATCCAACTCCTCAGAGCTGGATAGTTGCAGTACTGGTACCTCTATCGGGGGGGAAGTAACCGCAGCGCGTGCTTCCACACCCTGATGAGAGGCACTGGATCTATCAGAAGGAGGCTGAGATAAGGCAGAGCCCGTCTCAACATCCACTGATAGATCCATCTGCGAACCCCAGGTCTGAGATCGACGCCGTGCCTCGGCAGCGGCGGGACCAAAGCCCTGGGGAACGTGGTCGGGATTGAACCGAGCCAAGCGGGATCGGAGCGTACGCAGGGGAAGCGCACAGCAATGCTCACAGTCACCACCCTCGAGTGCTGACTGGGCATGCTCCTCTCCCAAACAAACAACACAAAGAGTGTGTGTGTCACCTCCCGTTAAATAACGCGGGCAGGGATGGACACACACTCTAAACTGCTGCTTGCTCGCCATACTGAATAATATATATATATATCAGACAACACCAAATAAGACAGACAGATTTCAACACAGAGCGCTACTGAAGACTCAGAAAGCTGTTGTTTCCTGCTTCAGGCCGGCTTTTATAGCTTCCTGGTACGTGACGTCACCCGCCTCTGACGTCCCGCTACACCATTGGACTGATTTTACATGTGCTTCAAGACGTCATCACGCAAAGCGTTCCCATAGCGTCAAACTCGACGCAACGCGAGTTCCCTTGAAAGGGAACTACTCAAACACTGGGTTGTTACGTCTGACCCAGGATCTGAGTAACACAAAAACTACTCAAACACTGGGTTGTTACGCCTGACCCAGGATCTGAGTAACACAAAAACTACTCAAACACTGGGTTGTTACGTCTGACCCAGGATCTGAGTAACACAAAAACTACTCAAACACTGGGTTGTTACGTCTGACCCAGGATCTGAGTAACACAAAAACTACCCAAACACTGGGTTGTTACGTCTGACCCAGGATCTGAGTAACACAAAAACTACTCAAACACTGGGTTGTTACGCCTGACCCAGGATCTGGGTAACACAAAAACTACTCAAACACTGGGTTGTTACGCCTGACCCAGGATCTGGGTAACACAAAAACTACCCAAACACTGGGTTGTTACGTCTGACCCAGGATCTGAGTAACACAAAAACTACTCAAACACTGGGTTGTTACGTCTGACCCAGGATCTGAGTAACACAAAAACTACTCAAACACTGGGTTGTTACGCCTGACCCAGGATCTGGGTAACACAAAAACTACTCAAACACTGGGTTGTTACGTCTGACCCAGGATCTGAGTAACACAAAAACTACTCAAACACTGGGTTGTTACGTCTGACCCAGGATCTGAGTAACACAAAAACTACTCAAACACTGGGTTGTTACGTCTGACCCAGGATCTGAGTAACACAAAAACTACTCAAACACTGGGTTGTTACGCCTGACCCAGGATCTGGGTAACACAAAAACTACTCAAACACTGGGTTGTTACGTCTGACCCAGGATCTGGGTTACACAAAAATTACTTAAACACTGGGTTGTTACGTCTGACCCAGGATCTGAGTAACACAAAAACTACTCAAACACTGGGTTGTTACGTCTGACCCAGGATCTGAGTAACACAAAAACTACTCAAACACTGGGTTGTTACGTCTGACCCAGGATCTGAGTAACACAAAAACTACTCAAACACTGGGTTGTTACGTCTGACCCAGGATCTGAGTAACACAAAAACTACTCAAACACTGGGTTGTTACGCCTGACCCAGGATCTGGGTAACACAAAAACTACTCAAACACTGGGTTGTTACGTCTGACCCAGGATCTGAGTAACACAAAAACTACTCAAACACTGGGTTGTTACGTCTGACCCAGGATCTGAGTAACACAAAAACTACCCAAACACTGGGTTGTTACGCCTGACCCAGGATCTGAGTAACACAAAAACTACTCAAACACTGGGTTGTTACGCCTGACCCAGGATCTGAGTAACACAAAAACTACTCAAACACTGGGTTGTTACGTCTGACCCAGGATCTGAGTAACACAAAAACTACCCAAACACTGGGTTGTTACGCCTGACCCAGGATCTGAGTAACACAAAAACTACCCAAACACTGGGTTGTTACGTCTGACCCAGGATCTGAGTAACACAAAAACTACCCAAACACTGGGTTGTTACGTCTGACCCAGGATCTGGGTTACACAAAAACTACCCAAACACTGGGTTGTTACGTCTGACCCAGGATCTGGGTTACACAAAAACTACTCAAACACTGGGTTGTTACGCCTGACCCAGGATCTGGGTAACACAAAAACTACTCAAACACTGGGTTGTTACGTCTGACCCAGGATCTGGGTTACACAAAAACTACCCAAACACTGGGTTGTTACGTCTGACCCAGGATCTGGGTTACACAAAAACTACCCAAACACTGGGTTGTTACGTCTGACCCAGGATCTGAGTAACACAAAAACTACTCAAACACTGGGTTGTTACGTCTGACCCAGGATCTGAGTAACACAAAAACTACTCAAACACTGGGTTGTTACGCCTGACCCAGGATCTGGGTAACACAAAAACTACACAAACACTGGGTTGTTACGTCTGACCCAGGATCTGAGTAACACAAAAACTACCCAAACACTGGGTTGTTACGTCTGACCCAGGATCTGAGTAACACAAAAACTACCCAAACACTGGGTTGTTACGCCTGACCCAGGATCTGAGTAACACAAAAACTACTCAAACACTGGGTTGTTACGCCTGACCCAGGATCTGGGTAACACAAAAACTACTCAAACACTGGGTTGTTACGCCTGACCCAGGATCTGGGTAACACAAAAACTACACAAACACTGGGTTGTTACGCCTGACCCAGGATCTGAGTAACACAAAAACTACCCAAACACTGGGTTGTTACGTCTGACCCAGGATCTGGGTTACACAAAAACTACCCAAACACTGGGTTGTTACGTCTGACCCAGGATCTGAGTAACACAAAAACTACTCAAACACTGGGTTGTTACGCCTGACCCAGGATCTGGGTAACACAAAAACTACACAAACACTGGGTTGTTACGTCTGACCCAGGATCTGAGTAACACAAAAACTACCCAAACACTGGGTTGTTACGCCTGACCCAGGATCTGAGTAACACAAAAACTACCCAAACACTGGGTTGTTACGTCTGACCCAGGATCTGGGTTACACAAAATCTTAAACATAGCAAAATTGACCCAAAATGCTCAACCCAGGATTTGGGTAGAGAAAATAACCCAAGATTTTTTAGAGTCTAGATATCTTTTAGTTTTGTGTGAGGAATATCATCACCTTGCCAAACTGTTAGCTCATTAGTGATCCGCCACAGAATCTCAAACATTTGACACCAAACCATCAGCTGTCAATCGGGTCGTCTGGGGAAAATGGTCCGTTTTTAAACTTTTCAAGTATTCAGATGTTTCCTGAGGAGAATTTAAAACGGACCCAAATGAGTCCATCGTTATAATTATATATAATATATAATCCATTGTTGAGATCTCAGATTGTTGATTTGAGCACTGTTGGAAACATCGTTGAGGTCTTATTCTGAAACTCCAAAAGCAGACGAGAGTGAGATCACTGGGTCGTCTTGGAGAAACAGTCGAGATCTGGTTTGTAAAGTGATTTGTGTTGAGGATCTGGAGAACTGATGGTCTCGGGGAGCTTCTGAAGAGCGTGTCCCGCTGAGGCGGATCCTCTCCGGAGTGAGTGATATTCTCCAGGCTTTGGCTGGAATTCTCATTATTCTCGTCTTTTAAAACCCTTGAATATTTAGGAAAAGTGTTAGTATAGCAGGGTCGTGTGAGGACAGCCAGGGACAGATGCGCTGTGTAAATATTACTATGGTAAACTAAACAGAGCTTGAGACCTGCTGTGCTTGTCCACAGGTTTGCTCGGATAAACAGCGAGTTTAATGCATAAGCAACTTCAGTCTGTTTACAGCCACTGTTAGTTATTCCTGACCGCTAGTGTGGAGCTGTCACACAAACCAAGATTTTACTCGGATTCCTTCAGCATTCCTCACATTATCACAGTTTATTCGCTATAGTTTAGAACATGATAATAAAATATGAGCAGAACTCAGCTGATATTTGACTGGTTTTGTCCGTCCTTCTGTTAGACTGTCTCACACATGAATTATGTTGAATATCTGTCAGCTGTTAAATTTAACTACACTATTAGATAATACCAGTTTAGCTCAACCAATCACCAAGCAATGCTTCATTTTGTTCAGTCTGTGTGTAAAAAGAGCATTAGCAATTAAAGACAAAACACTTCAGCAAAACATGATCAGCTCCGAATCATTTTTGGTGCCAAATGTTTATTAATGTCACTGGTAGTCACTGTATGAAGAATTATTGGGTATAATATGTCACAGTTTACTTTATTTTGCTCTCCTCACTTACATAAATGAACTATAGTGTCTTGCACACACTAGTGAAATATCAAAGATGATATCTGGTGTCTGAATTAATGTTTGGTTTGACTGTATATCTAAATTAAGTTTTGAATAATTGCTTTCGACATTGAGCACATGAAGATCTTGATTGAGTCTCATTGGATAAAACAGGGTGACTCTAAACTTTACCAATTCATAATTTACACGACAGCTCTTCAGCCATAATAATTATATTTCAGAGAAAACAGCTTCTTTTCCACAAATCCCCATGATAATCCTCCAAATCGCCAAAATGTTGCCGGAAGCTTAAACTCCTGATTGAAGACCGAGACGAGGAACAGAATTCTATTAAATATGCCTGGTAAAAACAGATGGCTACTCATACGACATAATTTCCTCTCCTCAGAGGATAAACGGGTCACGGGACGTCCTGAGGTCAGGCGCTGATGCAGGTTTATAGACGCTGGAGAACAACAGTGTTCTGTGTAACGCATTACAAGTACCTTGAGTTACGTAATCAGATTACTTTTTCAAGTAACTAGTAAAGTAACGCATTACTTTTAAACACAAATAAGTCAAATAAGTTTCAAATAAGTAACATAAGTTACTTTGTTTTCCTATTTATTGACTGACAGCTCTTCTGTCCTAATGTTGAAATCGTGAGTAAATTGATGGTTATTGTAGTTCTAGACTAAATGTGAGCATTTACTCATCTCACTGGCAATAAACAGATTCAGTATTCCTCAAAATGAATAAAATCTGTGAAATGTGAAATCAGAATTCGCCTCCAATAATTAAATAGGTTAAACAAAACAAATATTTTGCATTTTAGTCTCACTTTATTGACCAATGTACTTGCTGATGATTCAGTTAAACTGAAAGGATTGTTTGAGCGGCGCCCTCTACTGTACACGCGTGAATTTGCATTTCCTTCAGCCTTATTATTTAAATTTTGGCCAAAATATAGAACTTAAAAAAACAAACACCAACAAGCCCAGCCCAGGTGAAAAAAAGTAACACAAAAGCAACATAACACATTTCTTTTCTTTAAAAGTAACTAAGTAAAAAAATCAATCACTTTTTAAGGGAGTAACGCAATATTGTAACGCATTACTGTTCTAAAAAAGTAACTAAGTAAAGCAATCAATCACTTTTTAAGGGAGTAACGCACTATTGTAACGCATTACTTTTCTTTAAAAGTAACCAAGTAAAGCAATTAGTTACTTTTTAAGGGAGTAACGCAATACTTTTTGTAACAAAGTAACTTCCCCCCAGCACTGGAGAACAAAACCAGGACGTGAAATAAACATGTGTTTCTGGGAGAGAGTTGTGTTGTACAGCGAGAGTTTACATTAATTCTACCGTGATACTCGTCAGTCTGAAGGATTTCTGTCGGAGTGTGTAACTCTATTTTCTGTCTCCATATTTAGAGAACATGTTTGAAAGGCCCGTAAGACCAAAACTATGCAGAACCGTGTCGAACTATAATGGACTCGTTCCAAAGACAGCAGAGCTTCAGACCTCCGTGATGATATTCAGATCCACTCTACATTTTAATATTATATCAGGGGATTTTTGGAATAGTTCTACTTTACCCAAGAAAAAATCTTTCTATTTTAAGTCAACAGGACTTTTTTTCAGACCGTTTATTTGCTAACTGTCTGCAACTGATAAAGTGATAAAGTACCAGATAAAAGTTTGGAATAATTATTTATAATTATATTTATAGTCTCTTATACTTTGCAAGGCTGTATTTATAATTAAAACAGCAATATTGTGAAATATTATTACAATTTAAAAGACCTGTTTGCCATTGTAATACATTTTAAAATGTAATTTATTCCTGTGATTCCTGATACATTATGATTCTCAGATGAATAGAAAGTTCAAAAGAACAGCTTTTTTTCAACCTTTTTGAATCTTTTGTAACATTATAAATGTCTTTACTGCCACTTTTGATAAATTAAATGCGTCCTTGATGAATAAAAGTATTAATTTTTTATAAAAGTCTCACTTACCCAAATTATTGAATGGTATCAACAAAAATATGAACTGTTTTCAACACTGATAATAATCATAAATGTTTCTTGAGCATCAAATCATCATATTAGAGTGATTTGTGAAGGATCATGTGACACTGAAGACTGGAGTAATGATGCTGAACACTCAGCTTTGATCACAGGAATAAATTACACTTTACTGTATATTCACATAGAAAACAGATGATTTACACTGGAATGATATTTCATATTTTTTAATATATTTTTGATCAAGTAAATGCAGACTTTGTGTGCAGAAGAGACTTCTTTTGAAAGTATTTTGAAGAATTCCAAACTTTTGACCAGTAGTCTATATATTCGCAAGATGAAAAAAAGTGCTTATATTTTCCATTTTAAGTTTTCATGTAAAATTCACTGCCTTTAGTTGAGTATATTATAGAGAACACGCATCTTTTTAAAGCTAATCAGGAATTACAGCAGCAGCCTCAAACAGCCCTAGATGTTTGTCTTGCATAATTAAATGAAATTAAAATGATTAAAAGTAATTAAAATGTTTGTGCTAAATAATTGAGAAAACAATCTCGTTTGAAGCCCCGAAGAACTTTTTTTTTAATGTGAAAGTTTGTTGTTGAGCCGTTCCTTCAGAACACTAGAAAGCTCATTAGTGCTGTTGTTTACCTTCTTGATTCCGAGATCAAACGGGAAACGCTCCGGATTCCGGAGCGCCGGCTATTCCACCGAGTCTTTTCTGGCAAGGTTTGGACAAATTGGACCCGTTTGAGGGAGTGTGTATACATATATACATATATATAGAGACAGAGCGACACGCGTCATAATCTGAAGACCACCCCCCCACACACACACACCGGGGGGGGGAAACAACACAACCGTCTCCACTGACTCTGTATTGTGTGAAGCTGCCTCCTCTTCATTTATAAACAAAACTATGTCTAAAAGCTGCTATGTGACCAGGTGTACAGAAAACAAGATAAAAACCCAGAAATACGTTTTTATAAGCTGTCGACCCCAAAACCGAGTGTTTAAGGACACAAAAGTGGATTCAGGCTGGAACGAATGGGCAAACTGTGGGATCCTGACACTCAGTATGCACTGAAAATACAGTAAGTGTGCAGTAAACATTTAGTCACTGGTAAGTCAAATATCCAAATGACAGTTTTATACAGTATATTATATTTCTGTAAGCTAAGCTATTTTTACGTTAGTTCTCAGAGTAATATGACACGTTGCGCTCGGTCTCAATTGCCTGTATCCACTTTTGTGTCCTTAAACACTCGTTTTTTGAGGGCTGACAGCTTTAAAAACTTATTTCTGTTTTTTTTTTAGCTTGTTTGCTGTACACCTTGTCACATAGCAGCTTTTAGACATTGTTTTTTGACGAGGAGGTAGCTTCACACAATACAGAGTCAATGGAGATGGTTGTATAACCCCCCCCCCCCCCCCCGTGTGGGCGTGGCCTAAACACTCTCAGTCTCTAAGAAAGGCTTTGCTCCCCCCGGCCCTCGCAGTGGTTCGACCCGACTTGCATGACTCCAGTGGGCGGGGCTTTGATGGAAGGTCTCACTGCCTCAGGTAGGAGGGGGAGATTTGTGTGATTCTTCAGAGGAGAGAAGAGGAAGGTCAGGAAAGATTTGGATCGTTCCTCTCGTTCACTCGGACCCCTCGACTGCCTGAGGCTAATCCAATGAGAACAGGCCAGGAATAAATCATCTCCTGATATCGAGTGAATCAGTCCAGACTAAAATAAACATCCATCATGCCTCTCGCTGGCAGAAGCGTTGGTGGTTCGTGTCGATTTGTTTGGGCCTGTTTGTTGCAGCACACGATTGAAAAAAGGCCCCCGACCTGAAGAGGAACTCGTACTTTACTCAAACTTTTGACTGAGAATACACAAGTAGCATTATTTATTTGTTGTTAACAATGAAAACATATTTTTAAATGTTGAATCTAAAAATAAACATGTAAAAAAAAAAAATGTTTTTTTATATTATTAGAAAAATAAAGTATTTTAAATAGTAACATTTTAATATTATTTAAAATAAAATAAAAAATTAGTTATTATATTATAATCTTATTAAATCGTATAAAATATTAAAAAAATCAATCAACCTTCCTCAGGCTTACAAAATAATTTTTGTGACGATGCAAAATATCCAACGTTTTTTTGGAATTGTTTTGGGTAAAACATTTAAATTTAAAGTCCCCCTGTGGTGAAAACCCATCTTTTAATGTTGTTTATGTGTCCATGTGGTGTTTTTAATATGCTTAAATCATGTGTAAATTCATAAGTCGACTCCATTGCTGAGTATTTCCTCCTTAAAACTGCAGTGAACCAAAGACAGTCTCAAAAACACGCTTTGAAATCGCTGGTGTTTCTGACGTCACAAACTACCTTGTAACCAATCAGATCAACGTGTGATCGTCAACCAGTGGATCTCTGAGCTGAGTGAGTGAGTGGAGGCGGGGCTCATTTGCATATTCATAGAACCACGCATACTAAATGAGGCAAGGGTGTCGAGTTACATTCAAGATATTTTAAGAAAAAACATTTAAATATGTAATTTTGGTGATCAGAGATGAGTTTTAAGAGATACAATTATTGACTACAAGGGGACTTTAAATAATATATTATTAAAATATTTGTCATAAAAAATTCAAACATTAATATTTTCCACAAAAACCCCATTATTTCTGCTTAGAATTAATTATTCGGATGGTGTCAGAAATACTAAGCAAATTATTACTGCACGTGTAATTGAAATCAGAACCAGATTGGTTAAATTATGATTCCTTATGCAGTTTTTCACCTTTTAATGAGAGCTTTCAGAGAGAGCTGAGTATGAAACTGGTTCTACTGGAGATCAGATGCTTATTCATCTCTCACATGCACAATATTCATAACTCATCTGTATATTATCCTCCCTCGTTGACGTCTCAGGGTTTCTGGTCTCCATTATCAGTTGTTGAAGCTGAAGTGCTTCAGTGTTTCTGACGTCTCTCTCTCTGTCAATGCCTCGTGTGTGTGTGTGTGTGTGTATGTATGTATATATATATATATATATAGCAGAGGTGTCGAGACACAAACATCCACCGACCAAACTCAAGCCAACGCTCAGATCTATTCTCACACGATGAGGGTGGAGTGTAGGCTTTAAACTTCACAGCACTATTCCAGTCATAAACTGAGAGACTGAATCCAGTCTGATGAGTGTGTGTGATGTTTGTTTGAGTCTGATGAGTGTGTGTGATGTTTGTTTGAGTCTGATGAGTGTGTGTGATGTTTGTTTGAGGCTGATGAGTGTGTGTGATGTTTGTTTGAGTCTGATGAGTGTGTGTGATGTTTGTTTGAGTCTGAGTGTGTGTGATGTTTGTTTGAGTCTGATGAGTGTGTGTGATGTTTGTTTGAGTCTGATGAGTGTGTGTGATGTTTGTTTGAGTCTGATGAGTGTGTGATGTTTGTTTGAGTCTGATGAGTGTGTGTGATGTTTGTTTGAGTCTGAGTGTGTGTGATGTTTGTTTGAGTCTGATGAGTGTGTGTGATGTTTGTTTGAGTCTGATGAGTGTGTGTGATGTTTGTTTGAGTCTGATGAGTGTGTGTGATGTTTGTTTGAGGCTGATGAGTGTGTGTGATGTTTGTTTGAGTCTGATGAGTGTGTGTGATGTTTGTTTGAGTCTGATGAGTGTGTGTGATGTTTGTTTGAGTCTGATGAGGGTGTGTGATGTTTGTTTGAGTCTGATGAGTGTGTGTGATGTTTGTTTGAGGCTGATGAGGGTGTGTGATGTTTGTTTGAGTCTGATGAGTGTGTGTGATGTTTGTTTGAGTCTGATGAGTGTGAACACTTGACCTTGTGATTGATAAAGTGACCCCTGAGCCTTCGGTTCCTCCTTAAACTCATTCCTGAATAACTGATGCACTGGTTAATAGCAGCGTGTTTCTGTTGACGGATCAATGCTAATGTCGTCCTCCTGATAGTTTGCAGTAATTGCTAATAGATAATCTTCAGCACTTGTAATATAGATTTTGAAGATCACATGGGAAGAATCGATTCTTTCATTTGTGTGTATCGAGTGAACACGATGAACTTGTGTTCAGAGTAGAGTAGAGTAGAGTAGAGTAATGGTAGCGTATAGCATAGTAGAGTAGAGTAGAGTAGAGTAGAGTATTGTGGAGTATATCGTAGAGTAGAGTAGAGTAGAGTAATGGTAGCGTATAGCATAGTAGAGTAGAGTATTGTGGAGTATTGTGGAGTATATCATAGAGTAGAGTAGAGTAGAGTAGAGTAGAGTAGAGTAATGGTAGCGTATAGCATAGTTGAGTAGAGTATTGTGGAGTATATAGTAGAGTAGAGTAGAGTAGAGTAGAGTAGAGTAGAGTAGAGTATTGTGGAGTATATCATAGAGTAGAGTAGAGTAGAGTAGAGTAGAGTAATGGTAGCATATAGCATAGTAGAGTAGAGTATTGTGGAGTATATAGTAGAGTAGAGTATTGTGGAGTATTGTGGAGTATATCATAGAGTAGAGTAGAGTAGAGTAGAGTAGAGTAATGGTAGCGTATAGCATAGTAGAGTAGAGTATTGTGGAGTATATAGTAGAGTAGAGTAGAGTAGAGTAGAGTATTGTGGAGTATATCATAGAGTAGAGTAGAGTAGAGTAGAGTAGAGTAGAGTAGAGTAGAGTAATGGTAGCGTATAGCATAGTAGAGTAGAGTATTGTGGAGTATATAGTAGAGTAGAGTAGAGTAGAGTAGAGTAGAGTATTGTGGAGTATTGTGGAGTATATCATAGAGTAGAGTAGAGTAGAGTAGAGTGGAGTATTGTGGAGAGTAGAGTAGAGTAGAGTAGAGTAGAGTAGAGTATTGTGGAGTATATCATAGAGTAGAGTAGAGTAGAGTAGAGTAGAGTAGAGTAATGGTAGCGTATAGCATAGTAGAGTAGAGTATTGTGGAGTATATAGTAGAGTAGAGTAGAGTAGAGTAGAGTAGAGTAGAGTATTGTGGAGTATTGTGGAGTATATCATAGAGTAGAGTAGAGTAGAGTAGAGTGGAGTATTGTGGAGAGTAGAGTAGAGTAGAGTAGAGTAGAGTAGAGTAGAGTAGAGTAGAGTAGCGTATAGTATAGTAGACTATAGTAACGTTGAGTAGAGTATAGTAGATTACAGTATAGTGGAGTAGAGTGGAGTATAGTAGATTACAGTATAGTATAGATTATAGTGGAGTGGATTGGAGTATTGTAGATTACAGATTACAGTATAGTATAGGTTACAGTATCCACGACTTTCCCGAACTCTGACCTTTCCCGTGATCGCTATGGCAACGTAGAACAAGCCGGTAACGAACTTCCGGTTTACGTTAGCCTGAAGATACCGCTATCAGAGAGCCTCAACAAGCCCAAAAATTTGCTTGGATAATGAGGAGTAGAGCTTAGATCGGGCCCAAAAAATCAAGCCCGACCCTACCTGAGCCCGTTGTGTCCGAGCCCGGCCCAACACATTAACTGTAATTATGAGCCTGAGCCCGTTGTGTCCGAGCCCGGCCCGACACATTAACTGTAATTATGAGCCTGAGCCCGTTGTGTCCGAGCCCGGCCCGACACATTAACTGTAGTTATGAGCCTGAGCCCGTTGTGTCCGAGCCCGGCCCGACACATTAACTGTAATTATGAGCCTGAGCCCGTTGTGTCCGAGCCCGGCCCGACACATTAACTGTAGTTATGAGCCTGAGCCCGTTGTGTCCGAGCCCGGCCCGATACATTAACTGTAGTTATGAGCCTGAGCCCGTTGTGTCCGAGCCCGGCCCGATACATTAACTGTAATTATGAGCCTGAGCCCGTTGTGTCCGAGCCCGGCCCGATACATTAACTGTAATTATGAGCCTGAGCCCGTTGTGTCCGAGCCGGCCCGGCCCGACACATTAACTGTAATTATGAGCCTGAGCCCAATTTAGACTCAATCATTTTTAATACGTGGGCCATTATAACCAGGGGCGGCGCCAGATAATTTTTTAACGTGTGCTGAGGGGGTGCTTTATATAATATATATATAAATACTTTTAATAAATGAGCAAAATTGGCCACTTAATATTTAATATTCAATTATTTTAATGATCACTATTAAATTGAACAAGCACAACATTCGGCATTCTTTCAAATATTATTAAAGATTTATTATTATTAATAATGTTATTTCAACACAATATCTCGTTATTTCGACATCATATGTGTGTGCAACAAGCAAGATGTGCATTTGTAAATCCAGCGACACGTGCATTGATTTTTATTAATAAACTAGTGTTTTCTGTCAGTGTCTGCTGCAAAGATGAAGATGATCATGGTGTTCACTTTTCATAATCAACATAGATGGAAAAAATGACATTATAATATTTGAACAAATATGAAACTAAATGCTCTTATTTAATGGCTACAACAAATATAGTAGGCCAACATACTCTCTATTTGTACAAATTGCTGCACATTCAAGTTAATTCTCGAATTAAGTTTCAAATGATTGAAAACAATAAACATACCACTGAAAAATATATATATATATATACAGTTGTACTGCAGTTTTTTCTAAGTAGAGTTACAAGAAACACTCTTTCTGCGTAGAGGGTCCGTTTATGTCGGAAACAGCTCCCATTCATAAAATCCTTCAGTTTCCGCGTGTTGTTTGTGCACCTGACAACGGTACACGCTGAGCCACACGGAGCCATTGCTTATCTGTCAGCATTACTACTTGTCAGTAATCAGTTTCACCCGTTTGTACCGCGACGCGAGTATCCCTTGTGTGCAAGCTAAACCGGAACTGAGATATCGGCAACAGGAAGTATCGAGTGTCATGGCGACGCCCATTAAGACTCACAGGAAAGTTGTGGATAGTGGAGTAGAGTGAAGTATAGTGGATTATAGTATAGTATAGTAGAGTATAGTAGAGTAGAGTAGAGTATAGATTATAGTAGAGTAGAGTATAGATTATAGTAGAGTAGAGTAGAGTAGAGTAGAGTATAGATTATAGTAGAGTAGAGTAGAGTAGAGTAGAGTAGAGTAGAGTATAGTATAGTATAATATAGTAGAGTAGATAATCTGTTAAAGCAGGGATTCACACACTTTCTAGAAATCCACATGAAATGTCGTTAATATTTCAATACTGAAACACTGATACTGATGTCAGTTAATGGTGACTTGACATGCAGGTAAACAAATAAAATATTCCAGATTTTTTTAGCAACAGTTTTATTTTAATTTGTTTTTCATTTTAAAATGATTATTTTAATTTTACATTTTTATGATTTAATTGATTTTCAGTAAGCATTTTAATGTGTTTTTTTTAAATAATGTATTTGAATAAAAAAAAGGATTTAATTAATTTTTAGTAAATGTTGTATTTTTTTATTGTTTTAATTATTTAAATTTTACCATTTTGTGATTTAATCATAAGCTGTTCATCAACTTACGAACCATCCAATGACAGATTAATTAGTAAAGCTTATAGCTAGATATTTAGATGTCTAGATTATTTAGATTTGTATGATACATATTTTTTGATACAAACATTAATTTCACCATTTATTTATCTGAGATAAATATTATATCTGTGCCGATCAGACTCGATGCTTCTCTCTCAGCGGGCTTAGTGCATGCTCTCAGTGTGTGTGAACCTGTGATCGACCACACACACACTCTCATGTTCACACACACACACACACACACACACACAGACAGATCTGCTGTAGATCAGGCGCTGACTCTTTTCTCACACACTCTCACGTACGCACACACACACACACACACACACACACAGATCTGCTGTAGATCAGGTGCTGACTCTTTTCTCACACACACTCTCACGTACACACACACACACACACACACACACACACACACACACACACACACACACACACACAGATCTGCTGTAGATCAGGTGCTGACTCTTTTCTCACACACACTCTCACGTACACACACACACACACACACACACACACACACACACACACACACACACACACACAGACAGATCTGCTGTAGATCAGGCGCTGACTCTTTTCTCACACACACACACACAAACACGCACACGCACACACACACACACACACACAGATCTGCTGTAGATCAGGTGCTGACTCTTTTCTCACACACACTCTCACGTACGTACGCACACACACACACACACACACACACACACACACACACACACACACACAGATCTGCTGTAGATCAGGTGCTGACTCTTTTCTCACACACACTCTCACGTACACACACACACACACACACACACACACACACACACACACACACACACACACACAGACAGATCTGCTGTAGATCAGGCGCTGACTCTTTTCTCACACACACACACACACACACACACACACACGCACACGCACACACACACACACACACACAGATCTGCTGTAGATCAGGTGCTGACTCTTTTCTCACACACACTCTCACGTACGTACGCACACACACACACACACACACACACACACACACACACACACACACACACACACACACAGATCTGCTGTAGATCAGGTGCTGACTCTTTTTTCACACACACACACACACACACACACACACACACACACACACACACACACACACACACACACACACACACACAGATCTGCTGTAGATCAGGCGCTGACTCTTTTCTCACACATTTTTGTGTATAATTCTAACTCTTGATCCTCAGCTGCTTTGATCCTGGTCTGTCAGTTTAGAGTCATTAGAGTCGAGCAGAACAGGCTTTATTTCAGAGGCTCATTAAAACACTCGCTTGAGTGTGTGTCCAGCGGAGGATGCGGGACTTCGGTCACACACATCTGTGTTCAGGGTTTCTGAGTTCTCTTCCCTGTAGAGGCTCAGAGTGTGCTGAAGACATCTGTGACATCGACACGTCTAAACCAAGAGCTTTATAAAGCATCGGTGTCTCACAGCGGCTCACCTGAACATCACAGCAGACCAGAGAACACACACACACACACACACACACACACACACACACACACACAAGTCAAGTCATCTTAATTTATATAGCGCTTTTAACAATGTAGATTGTTTCAAAGCAGCTTTACAGAGACAAACGTATAATTTAAGGTAACAGAGATTGTTTTGGCTTTATAGCGGTTCTTTAATAAAGTTATTTTCCAGCTAAAGTTAGTTTTGATTGATTCGCTTCCGTCACAACGATCATTTGTTATTAAATTAGGGGCCGCTAAGACAACACCATTCCCTCTACACAGACTTTAAACGTGAACCTGTGAGAAACGCTGATGGCGTTCACATGCGCATCAAGAATGGGTTCTATAGTTATGTGTGTGTGAATATATGTGTGCAGGTTTGGAATTCCCTACAAACCAAGCCTAAACAAAGTACTGGTGTTTCCTTATAAATTTGATACAGAATTTAATTTAATTTTATCACTTTGGGGTAGTGTTGCACGGTGCACCGATACTTCAAAAGTATCGCGATTCTCGGAAATTAAAAACGTCACGAATCCTAAATTTATTAGTATCGATACTTCTAAGAACGACCGTGTTCCAGATTTCTAAGGCCGGCGACACACTGGCTGCGTGGCGTGAGCGTTTTTATTCCGGCTCCCATGTTAACAGGTTAGAGCTAGCACACTGCCTGCGTGACGCGCGTCTCAGGCGCAGAAAACGCATGCATGCTAGAAATAGAACCGATGCCTATTTTTCACGCAAGCGTGTTGGAAGCGTTTCCAGGCAAAATAGAATAGGAAAAGATGTTTCTATGTCATTTTGACACGAATACATATTAATAAATGACATTTTGATGTTTGAAGGTCTCCAGGTTTTGACATAAATGCAGATATAAATGTAATTTAAAAAAATATTATCGATTTTCAAATACTGCACCTCTCAATACAGAACCTACCAGAATCTATGCAGCCTAACATTGAATTATAGAAGTCTATAATGTGTTATGTGAATGCTAGGTCAAAGAGATGTATCTATAATCTAGCTTTGAACTGACAGAGTGTGTCTGCTTCCCGGACAATGGTAGGAAGACTGTTCCAGAGTTTTGGTGCTAAATAGGAGAAGGATCTGCCGCCAGCAGTCGATTTAGATATTCTAGGTATTATTAACTGGCCGGAATTTTGAGATCGCAATAGACGTGAAGGACTATAATGCGTTAAGAGCTCGCTCAAGCACTGCGGCGCTAAACCATTTAGTGCTTTGTAAGTAATCAGCAATATTTTAAAATGTATACGATGTTTAATAGGGAGCCAATGCAGTTTTGACAGAACCGGGCTAATATGGTCATACTTCCTGGTTCTGGTAAGAACTCGAGCTGCTGCGTTTTGGACCAGCTGTAGTTTGTTTATTAAGCGTGCAGGGCAACCACCCAGTAGAGCATTACAGTAATCTAGCCTTGAGGTCATGAACGCATGAACTAATTGTGCCGCATTTGTCAATGAGAGCATATGGCGTAATTTAGATATATTTTTTAAGATGGAAAAATGCGGTTTTACAGATACTAGACACGTGACTTTCAAATGAAAGATTGGTATCAAAGAGCACACACACACACACACACACACACACACACACCCAGGTTCCTAACCGACGACGAAGACTCGACAGAGCAGCCTTCAAGTGTTAGACAGTATTCTAGATTATTACGTGAGGAAGTTTTTTGTCCAATAATTAGAATCTCTGTTTTTCAGAGTTTAGTAGTAGGAAATTACGAGTCATCCAGTTTTTTATATCAGCTGCATTCCGTTAATTTAGTGAATTGGTAAGTTCCGTGAGGACGTGAAGAAATATAGAGCTGAGTATCATCGGCATAACAGTGAAAGCTAATGCCATGCTTCCTAATGATATCTCCTAATGGTAGCATGTACAGAGTGAACAGCAACGGTGACACACACACACACACACACACACACACACACCCTCATGACCCTCAAAAATATCACGATTAATTTGAATTAAGAAAGCTTGTTCTCTCATGTATTTCTGAGAGTGAGTTTGAGGAGTTCTTCTTCTCCACGGGTCTTTACTTCAGTAGATCCAACATTAAAAACGCTGTAATCCGTTTGTGAGGAACCGCATGCATTTGGATCAGATTTTAAAAAATGCATCAGATGTCAGGACTTAAAAGACACGAGAGCCCTTCTCAAATATTTAAAAGATAAATTTTGTACCAGTTCTTGTTGCTTTGTCTGGCTTGTGCTT
>CM040840.1:28928522-28953522 GCA_022828995.1 Vimba vimba
TATTGGTGTCCCAGTATTGGTGTCCCAGTATTGGTCCCAGTATTGGTGTCCCAGTGTTGGTCCCCCAGTATTGGTGTCCCAGTATTGGTGTCCCAGTATTGGTGTCCCAGTATTGGTGTCCCAGTGTTGGTCCCCCAGTGTTGGTCCCCCAGTGTTGGTCCCCCAGCAGGGCCTGAAGTTAACTTTTTTGACCACCCGCCACAGTGACTTTTTACCAGCCAGTTTTTTTTTTTTTTTTTTTTTTGGCCTCATAAAAGGTGAAAAAAAGAATTGCACAAACATTTGTTCTTTGACTTGTAAGAATACACATTTAAGTGCTGTCAAGTTATTAACGAGATCCATACAAGTATTAACTCTTAGAATACAGATATAGACCTAGTGCAGCTCGTATGTAAACGAATCATGTGTTGATCGCTGGGCAGCTGTTAGTTACAGCATTCAGGGACCGTTAAGCAGAACTAAATTAATATTGTTATTACTGGTAAAGTTACAGGGTAGGCTACCGGACATTTTCTCACCGGTCCCAACTCCCAACATCTGTGCAACTGTCATTGTACTGTAGCCTATGTAAGCGTTGCATTATCTCATCTCATCTCACCAACAGTTTAATACTTTACTCACACATTCAAACGTAGTCAGAGAAGGGCCTCATCTTTCTCTCCGATCACATAACTTACACGTTCCGAAACACTCAAATTGCGCTGCTTTCACAGATGCTCCAGTAATGTGCCGCCACATTTTTAGCTAAAATCCAACGAAATGGCTGACTTCGTTTAAATGTCAAAGAACAACAGTTGCAAAAAAACAAACAAAAAAAAACCGCAAAGATCCAGCCCCTTTAGTTACTGTTGCTATGTCCGACAAGCTACACCGCGCGCGCTCACGCCAAACCATGATCTCACGCAATGAAAAACACATCGCGCAGCAGAGACACACAACACGCTGACAGACAAGACAGATTTTACTCTTACTGAAACAAAGTCTCAACGTTAAAATTTGGTCATTTTTAAAGAAATTTAGACAATACCGTTTTGTGGATCTGTAATGTGTCTTGACAGATCGCTGTGGTGCCTCAGTTAAAGCTGCTCGTGAACTGATCATCTCTTCCTTCTAGTTAATTTATTATAGCATCAAATAAACATGAATGAACATAAGAAGGAATGTAGTTTTAACTGCGGAAAGATGTCAGTAGCATAGGTCTACTCTACACTCCGTTTTTTCAAGTTCAAATCATCCAACGTTGAACTCTCCTGACTGCTTTGTCGGACAAAAAAAGGCGGATTATGATTGGCCAGATCGCCGTCAATCAAACTCCCCGCGAAGGGTCGATTCTCATTGGTTACCTGCCAATGTGGCAGGTAGATTGACAGTGTTACCCGCCAATTGCAGAATTCACCCGCATTTGGCGTGTGGTCGGGTGTTAATTTCAGGCCCTGTCCCCCAGTATTGGTCCCAGTATTGGTCCCCCAGTTTTGCTCCCAGTATTGGTCCCAGTATTGGTCCCCCAGTGTTGGTCCCCCAGTTTTGGTGTCCCAGTATTGGTGTCCCAGTGTTGGTTCCAGTGTTGGTTCCAGTATTGGTGTCCCAGTATTGGTGTCCCAGTATTGGTGTCCCAGTATTGGTGTCCCAGTGTTGGTTCCAGTGTTGGTTCCAGTATTGGTGTCCCAGTGTTGGTTCCAGTGTTGGTTCCAGTATTGGTGTCCCAGTATTGGTGTCCCAGTATTGGTGTCCCAGTGTTGGTTCCAGTGTTGGTTCCAGTGTTGGTTCCAGTATTGGTGTCCCAGTATTGGTGTCCCAGTGTTGGTCTCCCAGTATTGGTGTCCCAGTGTTGGTTCCAGTGTTGGTTCCAGTTTTGGTGTCCCAGTATTGGTGTCCCAGTGTTGGTCTCCCAGTATTGGTGTCCCAGTGTTGGTTCCAGTGTTGGTTCCAGTATTGGTGTCCCAGTATTGGTGTCCCAGTATTGGTGTCCCAGTGTTGGTTCCAGTGTTGGTTCCAGTATTGGTGTCCTAGTATTGGTGTCCCAGTATTGGTGTCCTAGTATTGGTGTCCCAGTGTTGGTTCCAGTATTGGTGTCCTAGTATTGGTGTCCCAGTATTGGTGTCCCAGTGTTGGTCCTAGTAAATTGATTGAATTCACTTGACAGCTTCTCTGAGTGAAGTATCACTGAGGCACCAATGGGCTTTTTGAGTGTGTGTTTGTGTGTGCGTGTGAGTGTGAGTTTTTGTGTGTGTGTGTGTGTGTGTGTGTGTGTGTGTGTGTGTGTGCGTGTGTGTGTGTGAGATATCGTGTACTGCACAGAATCAGGTCCCAAATCAGCGCAAAAATGTCAGCGCCATTTTATGACTTTGGTGGCTTCTCTTTTCTCCAGTGGAAGAGAGTGAGTGTGTGTCGTCCATCTTTTCTCCCAGTCTGTGTGTTCGGTAAGCGTGACGGTCCGCACAGGGTTCGGCTGGCAATCAATATGTGAAGCTCATAAAAGCGTGACAGTCGGTCTGCTATAGTTCACCCTCCACACTATATGACAGCTCTTATCTATTTAATTCTATTGCTCTTGCAGGGAGGTCGAGGCTTCTGGGAAATATGGTCTCGAGACTGAACGCGCTCTCAGTCAGGATAGATGGCGGCAGGTGCGAATGCGCCGTGACTTTCTCTCGGTTCTCATTAGCGTCTGGATAATAGCATTACCCTCGCGGACACATCAGAGATCAAGAACACGAGAAACTGTGTCACTCGCTGCCCTGCTTTCAGACGGGAAGCTCATGACTTCAGTCTGGGGGATCTGGGAATGTTGCTCCCCAAAGACCAAAGACCAAATCTATTGTGTGCAGAGAAATTAATTTAATAAACGCTACTTTTAATAAAAATGTAAAATAATTAAAGAAATGCATTTCATTATGAGGTTAGTATTTTGATAAATAAAATATGATATAGTATAAGTAAATTTTAAATAAATAAATATTATTTTTTATTTTTATTTTAAATGATTTATTATTATAAATAATAAATAAATAGTGTTTTGTTTTTGTAGTCTGTAATTTTTTATTAATTTAATTAATACAATTTAATTTGTTATACATTATACATTTATAAATAAATATATACATATAAATATATATTTATCTATCAATGATGTATATTTTATTTTTTTTTAAATCATTTTATAAATATAAAGTATTATTATTTTTATAGTTTGTAATTTTCATTGTTAATCAAATTAAATTTGTTATAAATTACAAATATAAATTATTATTTTAATTAATATGTATAACATGTATTTTTTATTTTATTATAAATCAAGTATTTTATTATGATTGTTTTTTGTACAACTTGTAATTTTTTTTGTTAGTTTGATTAGTTATACAATTTTAATTATTATTATTATTATTATTATTATAAATGAATAATTACAGTGAGGAAAATAAGTATTTGAACACCCTGCTATTTTGCAAGTTCTCCCACTTAGAAATCATGGAGGGGTCTGAAATTGTCATCGTAGGTGCATGTCCACTGTGAGAGACATAATCTAAAAAAAAAAATCCAGAAATCACAATGTATGATTTTGTAACTATTTATTTGTATGATACAGCTGCAAATAAGTATTTGAACACCTGAGAAAATCAATGTTAATATTTGGTACAGTAGCCTTTGTTTGCAATTACAGAGGTCAAACGTTTCCTGTAGTTTTTCACCAGGTTTGCACACACTGCAGGAGGGATTTTGGCCCACTCCTCCACACAGATCTTCTCTAGATCAGTCAGGTTTCTGGGCTGTCGCTGAGAAACACGGAGTTTGAGCTCCCTCCAAAGATTCTCTATTGGGTTTAGGTCTGGAGACTGGCTAGGCCACGCCAGAACCTTGATATCCTTCTTAAAGAGCCACTCCTTGGTTATCCTGGCTGTGTGCTTCGGGTCATTGTCATGTTGGAAGACCCAGCCTCGACCCATCTTCAATGCTCTAACTGAGGGAAGGAGGTTGTTCCCCAAAATCTCGCAATACATGGCCCCGGTCATCCTCTCCTTAATACAGTGCAGTCGCCCTGTCCCATGTGCAGAAAAACACCCCCAAAGCATGATGCTACCACCCCCATGCTTCACAGTAGGGATGGTGTTCTTGGGATGGTACTCATCATTCTTCTTCCTCCAAACACGTTTAGTGGAATTATGACCAAAAAGTTCTATTTTGGTCTCATCTGACCACATGACTTTCTCCCATGACTCCTCTGGATCATCCAAATGGTCATTGGCAAACTTAAGACGGGCCTTGACATGTGCTGGTTTAAGCAGGGGAACCTTCCGTGCCATGCATGATTTCAAACCATGACGTCTTAGTGTATTACCAACAGTAACCTTGGAAACGGTGGTCCCAGCTCTTTTCAGGTCATTGACCAGCTCCTCCCGTGTAGTTCTGGGCTGATTTCTCACCTTTCTTAGGATCATTGAGACCCCACGAGGTGAGGTCTTGCATGGAGCCCCAGTCCGAGGGAGATTGACAGTCATGTTTAGCTTCTTCCATTTTCTCTTTTTTCACCAAGCTGCTTGGCAATTTCCCCGTAGCCCTTTCCAGCCTTGTGGAGGTGTACCATTTTGTCTCTAGTGTCTTTGGACAGCTCTTTAGTCTTGGCCATGTTAGTAGTTGGATTCTTACTGATTGTATGGGGTGGACAGGTGTCTTTATGCAGCTAACGACCTCAAACAGGTGCATCTAATTTAGGATAATAAATGGAGTGGAGGTGGACATTTTAAAGGCAGACTAACAGGTCTTTGAGGGTCAGAATTCTAGCTGATAGACAGGTGTTCAAATACTTATTTGCAGCTGTATCATACAAATAAATAGTTAAAAAATCATACATTGTGATTTCTGGATTTTCACAGTGGACATGCACCTACGATGACAATTTCAGACCCCTCCATGATTTCCAAGTGGGAGAACTTGCAAAATAGCAGGGTGTTCAAATACTTATTTTCCTCACTGTAAATAAATACATTTATAAACAAATAAATAATATAATTGATTTATTAATACATTTTTATTAATACGTGGATATATAAATAAATATATATACTGCCTCAGTTTGTTGATTAATAAAATTGATTTTAATAGTATTTTTTTGCATGACAAAATATATATGAGATATGTATATATACAGTATATTGTATCCAGTTTGATGTGATATGTGAGATGTGTTGTGCATTAGTGTAGAGATGTTTCTGGTGTCATGTGACGTCCGTGTCGTCCAGTATCAGGCGTTCCTCACGGCTCAGCTAACACACACACACACACACACACACGCTTCGCTCCAGTCGTCTGCTGTAACACAGAGTTGGTCAAAGATGCTTATACTGTAGCTCCATAAATCTTCAGCCGCTCCGTTCATGTGTGTGATATCACACACTCATTCGCAGACTGTTGACCTCCGGCCTCTGATGCAGTTTGACCTTCAGACCGACCGTCAATCAACTACACAACATCCCAGAGACACAAGCTTATTAATAATTCTGAAAATGGCTTAAAGTTGCTGTGAGTGAGTCTCCTTCACATCACTGATCTGTTGTGCACTATCTTGTTCTTTGCTGTTGTGAAACAGGATGATCTTTATGGTAATTCTGACCTCTGACCTCTTCAGCTTTGCTGCTGTTCGTGTCGTTTTGATGATTCTTCCATGTAAAGTATCCCAGTATCAAGAGACGCTTCTATCAGGCCTGGAGGATTTGCTTGAGTTTCAGCTTTTATTTGCAGGAATCTCAGTCTTAAAATGTCCTAATGTGATTCTCCTGGTCATGTGTTTTAGATCCTGGACTTCTCCCAGCTGAATTATTCCCACTAGAGTTCTGACTTCTGATTGGCTCTTCACTAGCACACCCACCGCCTCATATACTGTATGATTATTATAAATAACTCGTGCCAGAGAGAGAGAAACCGCTGCCGTTTTTCCACTTTGCTCTGCTGGAGTTTTGCTCATATTTCTGCTGTCTGATGCACTAAAAGTGTGTTTAAAGAAAAGACTTACAGTGTCAAAGCCAAACATGGTATTATGGTTGTGTGGAACAAATATGGAATTATTAAATACAGTCTTTTACTGCAAACCTCACAATTAACTGTTCCAAAATTTTGCTTCTTAACAGTTTTGTGTGAAAATGAAAATTGAGTGTTTAGTTTAGTGTTTAAAACTAATGCATTCAATGAATGCTTCAAAATACTGCGTGAATGTGAACTATATAATTATTTGACATTAAAGGGGACATGTCTTGAAAATCTGACTTTTCCCGTGTTTCAGTGCTATAATTGGTGCTTCTAAAAACCCAGAAAACGTGAAAAGTGAAACCCAGTAACTTTGTTTTATAAGCCTTTCTCTACAAGCATGTCAAAAAATATTCCGATCAGATGAAGAGGATCTTATTATAATATTACCGGCCCTTAATCTGCACGTTTACACACACCAGCCGACATTTGGTTCCACGAGCGACAACAGAGACCAGTTCTAACGCAATGATGAAGATCCAGCAGAGCCTGAAACTGTTCTGTGGTTGAGCACAGACGAGCACTGAACACTATTGACCAGAACATGTCACCGCTGTCTTATAAACACCTCAGGAACTGTGGACACTTGTGGAGAAGTTAAACATGATGATGAGATGATCAGTGTAACTCCACAACAACTACAGAAATGTCTCCACTAACATTCAGAAACTCTTCCTGAGTCTCTCCGTAAGGCTGCACTCGCTACTGGTTATTCTGGGATTCTGGATGAGGGAGATTGGTGTGTTGTGTTATTGTCGGAGAATCTGAAGCTGGGATTCTGGATGAGTGAGATTGGAGTGTTGTGTTATTGTCGGAGAATCTGAAGCTGGGATTCTGGATGAGTGAGATTGGTGTGTTTTGTTATTGCCGGAGAATCTGAAGCTGGGATTCTGGATGAGTGAGATTGGAGTGTTTTGTTATTGCCGGAGTATCTGAAGCTGGGATTCTGGATGAGTGAGATTGGAGTGTTGTGTTATTGTCGGAGAATCTGAAGCTGGGATTCTGGATGAGGGAGATTGGTGTGTTGTGTTATTGTCGGAGAATCTGAAGCTGGGATTCTGGATGAGTGAGATTGGAGTGTTTTGTTATTGCCGGAGAATCTGAAGCTGGGATTCTGGATGAGGGAGATTGGAGTGTTTTGTTATTGTCGGAGTATCTGAAGCTGGGATTCTGAATGAGTGAGATTGGTGTGTTGTGTTATTGTCGGAGAATCTGAAGCTGGGATTCTGGATGAGTGAGATTGGAGTGTTTTGTTATTGCCGGAGTATCTGAAGCTGGGATTCTGGATGAGTGAGATTGGAGTGTTTTGTTATTGCCGGAGTATCTGAAGCTGGGATTCTGGATGAGGGAGATTGGAGTGTTTTGTTATTGCCGGAGAATCTGAAGCTGGGATTCTGGATGAGTGAGATTGGAGTGTTTTGTTATAGCCGGAGTATCTGAAGCTGGCATTCTGGATGAGTGAGATTGGTGTGTTTTGTTATTGTCGGAGTATCTGAAGCTGGGATTCTGGATGAGTGAGATTGGAGTGTTTTGTTATTGCCGGAGAATCTGAAGCTGGGATTCTGAATGAGTGAGATTGGAGTGTTTTGTTATTGCCGGAGTATCTGAAGCTGGGATTCTGGATGAGTGAGATTGGAGTGTTTTGTTATTGCCGGAGTATCTGAAGCTGGGATTCTGGATGAGGGAGATTGGTGTGTTGTGTTATTGTCGGAGAATCTGAAGCTGGGATTCTGGATGAGTGAGATTGGTGTGTTGTGTTATTGCCGGAGTATCTGAAGCTGGGATTCTGGATGAGTGAGATTGGAGTGTTTTGTTATTGCCGGAGTATCTGAAGCTGGGATTCTGGATGAGGGAGATTGGTGTGTTGTGTTATTGTCGGAGAATCTGAAGCTGGGATTCTGGATGAGTGAGATTGGAGTGTTTTGTTATTGCCGGAGTATCTGAAGCTGGGATTCTGGATGAGTGAGATTGGTGTGTTGTGTTATTGCCGGAGTATCTGAAGCTGGGATTCTGGATGAGTGAGATTGGTGTGTTTTGTTATTGTCGGAGTATCTGAAGCTGTGATTCTGGATGAGGGAGATTGGTGTGTTGTGTTATTGTCGGAGAATCTGAAGCTGGGATTCTGGATGAGTGAGATTGGTGTGTTGTGTTATTGTCGGAGAATCTGAAGCTGGGATTCTGGATGAGTGAGATTGGAGTGTTTTGTTATTGCCGGAGTATCTGAAGCTGGGATTCTGGATGAGGGAGATTGGTGTGTTGTGTTATTGTCGGAGTATCTGAAGCTGGGATTCTGGATGAGGGAGATTGGAGTGTTTTGTTATTGCCGGAGTATCTGAAGCTGGGATTCTGGATGAGGGAGATTGGTGTGTTGTGTTATTGTCGGAGTATCTGAAGCTGGGATTCTGGATGAGTGAGATTGGAGTGTTTTGTTATTGCCGGAGTATCTGAAGCTGGGATTCTGGATGAGGGAGATTGGTGTGTTGTGTTATTGTCGGAGTATCTGAAGCTGGGATTCTGGATGAGGGAGATTGGAGTGTTTTGTTATTGCCGGAGTATCTGAAGCTGGGATTCTGTATGAGTGAGATTGGAGTGTTTTGTTATTGCCGGAGAATCTGAAGCTGGGATTCTGGATGAGTGAGATTGGTGTGTTGTGTTATTGTCGGAGTATCTGAAGCTGGGATTCTGGATGAGTGAGATTGGTGTGTTGTGTTATTGTCGGAGAATCTGAAGCTGGGATTCTGGATGAGTGAGATTGGTGTGTTGTGTTATTGTCGGAGAATCTGAAGCTGGGATTCTGGATGAGTGAGATTGGTGTGTTGTGTTATTGTCGGAGTATCTGAAGCTGGGATTCTGGATGAGGGAGATTGGTGTGTTTTGTTATTGCCAGAGTATCTGAAGCTGGGATTCTGGATGAGGGAGATTGGTGTGTTGTGTTATTGTCGGAGAATCTGAAGCTGGGATTCTGGATGAGTGAGATTGGTGTGTTGCGTTATTGTCGGAGTATCTGAAGCTGGGATTCTGGATGAGGGAGATTGGTGTGTTGTGTTATTGTCGGAGAATCTGAAGCTGGGATTCTGGATGAGTGAGATTGGTGTGTTGTGTTATTGCCGGAGAATCTGAAGCTGGGATTCTGGATGAGGGAGATTGGTGTGTTGTGTTATTGTTGGAGAATCTGAAGCTGGGATTCTGGATGAGTGAGATTGGAGTGTTTTGTTATTGCCGGAGTATCTGAAGCTGGGATTCTGGATGAGTGAGATTGGAGTGTTTTGTTATTGCCGGAGTATCTGAAGCTGGGATTCTGGATGAGTGAGATTGGAGTGTTGTGTTATTGTCGGAGAATCTGAAGCTGGGATTCTGGATGAGGGAGATTGGTGTGTTGTGTTATTGTCGGAGAATCTGAAGCTGGGATTCTGGATGAGTGAGATTGGAGTGTTTTGTTATTGCCGGAGTATCTGAAGCTGGGATTCTGGATGAGGGAGATTGGTGTGTTGTGTTATTGTCGGAGTATCTGAAGCTGGGATTCTGGATGAGTGAGATTGGAGTGTTTTGTTATTGTCGGAGTATCTGAAGCTGGGATTCTGGATGAGTGAGATTGGTGTGTTGCGTTATTGTCGGAGTATCTGAAGCTGGGATTCTGGATGAGTGAGATTGGTGTGTTTTGTTATTGTCGGAGAATCTGAAGCTGGGATTCTGGATGAGTGAGATTGGTGTGTTGTGTTATTGTCGGAGTATCTGAAGCTGGGATTCTGGATGAGGGAGATTGGTGTGTTTTGTTATTGCCAGAGTATCTGAAGCTGGGATTCTGGATGAGGGAGATTGGTGTGTTGTGTTATTGTCGGAGAATCTGAAGCTGGGATTCTGGATGAGTGAGATTGGTGTGTTGCGTTATTGTCGGAGTATCTGAAGCTGGGATTCTGGATGAGGGAGATTGGTGTGTTGTGTTATTGCCGGAGAATCTGAAGCTGGGATTCTGGATGAGGGAGATTGGTGTGTTGTGTTATTGTCGGAGAATCTGAAGCTGGGATTCTGGATGAGTGAGATTGGAGTGTTTTGTTATTGCCGGAGTATCTGAAGCTGGGATTCTGGATGAGTGAGATTGGAGTGTTTTGTTATTGCCGGAGTATCTGAAGCTGGGATTCTGGATGAGTGAGATTGGAGTGTTGTGTTATTGTCGGAGAATCTGAAGCTGGGATTCTGGATGAGGGAGATTGGTGTGTTGTGTTATTGTCGGAGAATCTGAAGCTGGGATTCTGGATGAGTGAGATTGGAGTGTTTTGTTATTGCCGGAGTATCTGAAGCTGGGATTCTGGATGAGGGAGATTGGTGTGTTGTGTTATTGTCGGAGTATCTGAAGCTGGGATTCTGGATGAGTGAGATTGGAGTGTTTTGTTATTGTCAGAGTATCTGAAGCTGGGATTCTGGATGAGTGAGATTTGTGTGTTGCGTTATTGTCGGAGTATCTGAAGCTGGGATTCTGGATGAGTGAGATTGGTGTGTTTTGTTATTGTCGGAGAATCTGAAGCTGGGATTCTGGATGAGTGAGATTGGAGTGTTTTGTTATTGTCGGAGTATCTGAAGCTGGGATTCTGGATGAGTGAGATTGGTGTGTTGCGTTATTGTCGGAGTATCTGAAGCTGGGATTCTGGATGAGGGAGATTGGTGTGTTGTGTTATTGCCGGAGTATCTGAAGCTGGGATTCTGGATGAGGGAGATTGGTGTGTTGTGTTATTGTCGGAGAATCTGAAGCTGGGATTCTGGATGAGGGAGATTGGTGTGTTGTGTTATTGTCGGAGAATCTGAAGCTGGGATTCTGGATGAGGGAGATTGGTGTGTTGTGTTATTGCCGGAGTATCTGAAGCTGGGATTCTGGATGAGGGAGATTGGTGTGTTGCGTTATTGTCGGAGAATCTGAAGCTGGGATTCTGGATGAGTGAGATTGGTGTGTTGTGTTATTGTCGGAGAATCTGAAGCTGGGATTCTGGATGAGTGAGATTGGTGTGTTGTGTTATTGCCGGAGTATCTGAAGCTGGGATTCTGGATGAGGGAGATTGGTGTGTTGTGTTATTGTCGGAGAATCTGAAGCTGGGATTCTGGATGAGTGAGATTGGTGTGTTTTGTTATTGCCGGAGTATCTGAAGCTGGGATTCTGGATGAGTGAGATTGGTGTGTTGTGTTATTGTTGGAGTATCTGAAGCTGGGATTCTGGATGAGTGAGATTGGTGTGTTTTGTTATTGCCGGAGTATCTGAAGCTGGGATTCTGGATGAGGGAGATTGGTGTGTTGTGTTATTGTCGGAGAATCTGAAGCTGTGATTCTGGATGAGTGAGATTGGTGTGTTTTGTTATTGCCGGAGTATCTGAAGCTGGGATTCTGGATGAGTGAGATTGGTGTGTTGTGTTATTGTTGGAGTATCTGAAGCTGGGATTCTGGATGAGTGAGATTGGTGTGTTTTGTTATTGCCGGAGTATCTGAAGCTGGGATTCTGGATGAGTGAGATTGGTGTGTTTTGTTATTGCCGGAGTATCTGAAGCTGGGATTCTGGATGAGGGAGATTGGTGTGTTGTGTTATTGTCGGAGTATCTGAAGCTGGGATTCTGGATGAGTGAGATTGGTGTGTTTTGTTATTGCCGGAGTATCTGAAGCTGGGATTCTGGATGAGGGAGATTGGTGTGTTGTGTTATTGTCGGAGTATCTGAAGCTGGGATTCTGGATGAGTGAGATTGGTGTGTTGTGTTATTGTCGGAGTTTTTGAAGCTGAGTGGATTTTGTACCCTGGAAATCCAGAGTTCTTGCTAGGGCACAATTTGAATTTGCTCAGCGAGTTACTCTGGCATTGAGTAATGATATTCATTAACTATTCCCTTGTAGCTGAGCTGCACCAATCACATCGGTGTATCTGATATAGGCGGGCTAGAGGCGAGCTAAACGGATGACGACAGCGCTAGTTACAGCGTAATCACGACAGTGATTGGTCGTAGTGTTATCCAATTGTGTGCAGTGAGATTTTCAAATGCATGCTTGGTGCCGCCCCTCGAGTTGGGTGATTTTCATTACTCGATGAACTTAATATACTATACTTAATATAACATATTAAGTATAATTATATATACTTAATCTTTCAGATTTGGATCTGGATTTCCAGGCTAGGGACTTTGAGCTTAAATTTAAAATTCGAAAGGGGCATAATGTGTCACCTTTAACAAAATTCATTTTAATAAAAATAGTATTATTGTATTTTGTTTTGTTAATATATTGCATATGCAATTTTTCCTGTAGTAAATATTATTCCAGCAATGATAGGTTCACAGCAACAGGTTGTTGACATTAAAAACAAAGCTGATGATTGGTGTGTGAGACGCAAGCAGGTCTGTTCGTCACACTGACCCGGACACACGTTAGCGTCAGTGAATATTAGCGCTGAGACCTTCTATACGAGCACTAAACCTCCGCGGGCAGTTCAGAGCTTCATGCGCTTATTAATATTTCAAATACGCAGCGTTATCAGGGCAAACACAGCTGCTCCCAAATAAATAAAGCCCAGGATACAGTTCATCAGTCTGACACGCCGGCGCTTTCATGTGTCTCGCGTGATAAAGACGCCTCATAGCCACGCTCCGTCAGCGACCTTTACCAGCCGACAGCGGGCGAGTGAAACCCAGCCGTGGCCGAGAGAGAGAGAGAGAGAGAGAGAGAGAGAGACCCGCATTGACTGAAAAGAGAGAGAGAGAGAAAAGAGAGAGAGAGAGAGAGAGTTCCGCACTGACTGAGGAGAGAGAGAGAGAGAGAGAGAGAGAGAGAGAGAGAGAGAGAGAGAGACCCGCACTGACTGAGGAGAGAGAGATAACTTTTTTATACAAAATTTGAAATACTTTGCCCTAACTTCATAAGATTAAACAATAAAACACAACTTCAACATTTATTAGGTGAAAAAAGAGATTGTATCCAACTAGCAGCAATATAGATTGATGCCTGTCACAAAAAGAGGGAGTCGACTAACACGTTCACACACAAACATTCACTGAATTCTAAATTGTTCATAGAATTTTGAAATGTTAATTAATTGTTCTATTTACCTTTTTTTGTTTTTTTATTTATTTATGTATCTATCTATGTATGATGATTGGAAATGCTTTGGCAATACATTGAAACAATTGTCATGCCAATAAAGCACATTTGAATTTAATTGAGAGAGAGAGAGAGAGAGAGAGAGAGAGAGAGAGAGAGAGAGAGAGAGAGAAAGGGAGAGAGAGAGAGAGAGAGAGAGAGAGAGAGAGAGAGAGAGAGAGAGAAAGGGAGAGAGAGAGAGAGAGAGAGAGAGATGTTACATAGCTGATAACCATCCGCTGTCGTCCAGTCCTGTCTGTCAACACTCTGATTCCAACGGTAATTCATAACCTATATTTGAGTCTGTAGAGCCGCTGTAATCCTAGAACGCCGTAGTGTAGTATTGATGGAAACACACGTTCACTTCATCAGGAGCAACAACATGATGTTCAGCCAAAACCTGCCATTTGGGAGCGTGTGGGAAAACAAGCCAGGAGAGAGACGACATCATTTCCTTTTCCAGAGCTGAACAAATGCACACACACACACAGACACACACACACACACACACACACACACACACATACACACTAACACACTCACACACTCACACACTCACACACACACACACACACACACACACACACACACACACACACACACACACACACACACACACACACACACACACACACACTAACACACTCACACACACACACTCACACACACACACACTCTTACACACACACTCTCAAACACACACACATTTTAATTTATATATATATATATATATATATATATATATTTATAACTTTAACAGATGTATTTAAAGCCAGTACAACATTTAATTACAATAAACGTGTTTTATTGGAGAATTAGTGGTGAAATACGGAAGTCTAATCACCAGTCATGTGACGTGACAGTGAATCTTCAATCCCGTATATATAATGCTGTATTATCCGGTGTTTCTCTCTTTAGTTCCAGTTCTTTCATTGCTGTTTTTTTTTAACCCGAGAGTGTTTACATTGTCAACTTTCCTTTAAACGACCTTGACCGTCTGCTATATTAAATATGGAATATTGAGCTAATGTGATCAAAGAGGCTTAACTCTGACGAATGCTGTTTATGCCCCATGATAGCATTTTATTTGGATTATATTATCCCATCAATCCTGAGGGCAGCGTCTCCAAATACTGGATCATTCGCACAACATTAAAAAGCTATTTGCGAGTGTGTGTCGCGGGATGCCGGGAGCATGCGGGTAATTTCCCGTGTCAGGGTGTGTTATCAGCGGGTCACATGACGTGAGGATTAGCTAAAACACCTATCAGTGAGCAGCTCTAATTAAAGCCCCTCCCACTGATTCCTCACCGGGAGCCTCCCAACGGAAAGCCGTAACCCACGGTTACAGTCACAGTTCTCACTGTAACCCACGGTTACCATCACAGTTCTGGCCCCTGGCTGTGTGAACAGTGTGTGGATCTGATTGGAGAACCAGACGAACCAAACACTCGCATCATTCGGTGCATTTGCTTCATTTTTCTTCATTTGTTTGCACTTAAAATAAACTTAAAATGTATTTTATTAAAACACAATGCATCTTATGACTTCATGCAAATGAAACTTGCATTAAATGTAACATCAGTTTGTTTTGTAACAACTGTTTTGTTCTCTAGAGAAGAACTCGTGATCAGAAGAGTTTCCACAGAAGCATTAGAGCATCTTTATTGTTTAAATCTTTCCCCACTGTCACCGAACTCTTGCATGTTTCCTGATGTGTCAGAGGGGGCGGGGCCTGATGTGTGAGTGGGCGGGGCCATGTGTACAGGACACGCCCCTCATGATCTCTGCCCAGATGTTTCCACTCGTTTCATTCGCTGACAGACAGACAGACTCGCACACACACATTCTCTCACTCACATACACACTTGCACACTCACACACACTCGCTCACACTCTCACACACACTCTCTCACACACACTCTCGCACACACACACTCACACACATGCACTCATTTTAATTAATATATATATATTTATTCATTTTAATTTGTTGTATTATTATTATTATTATTATTATTATTATTATAATCTCCTGCATCAGTGTAATGGATCAGCTGAATCTGTTGGGAAGAATCTGTCCGGATTAAAGGTTGTATCAGCGATTTCAGGCCCAATCATAAATGATCACATTCATCTAATCTTTCCTAACGATAGTAAATAGTGTTCCAACCAATCACCGACAGGGGGTGGGTGTTGTGAGGTTTTGCACACACCACCCCCTGTCGGTGATTGGTTGGAACACTATTTATTTTGGTTTTGAGTGGTTGGTGAAACCAATTGTTTTTGTGTGCAGATCTCAGAGCCTAGGCTGCCTACAGAGACGTGTTTTTTTGACGGCCTGCTTATGGGGCGGGCAGCTAGCGGATCGTTAGGAAAGATTAGATGAATGTGATCATTTATGTTTGGGCCTTTTTTGGGCCTGAAATCGCTGATACAACCTTTAAATTAGAAGCTTAAATGTCGATCCCGGTTAAATGCGTCATTCCCCGTGATCCCGGTTAAATGCGTCGTTCCCCATGATCCTCGGGTAAATGCGTCATTCCATGTGATCCCGGTTAAATGCGTCACTCCCCGTGATCCAGGTTAAATGCGTCGTTCCTCGTGATCCCGGGTAAATGCGTCATTCCTTGTGATCCCGGTTAAATGCGTCGTTCCCCATGATCCCGGGTAAATGCGTCGTTCCCTGTGATCCCGGTTAAATGCGTCATTCCCCGTGATCCCGGTTAAATGCGTCGTTCCTCGTGATCCCGGGTAAATGCGTTGTTCCTTGTGATCCCGGTTAAATGCGTCGTTCCTAGTGATCCCGGTTAAATGCGTCATTCCTAGTGATCCCGGGTAAATGCGTCGTTCCCTGTTATCCCGGTTAAATGCATTGTTCCTTGTGATCCCAGTTAAATGCGTCACTCCCTGTGATCCCGGGTAAATGCGTCGTTCCCTGTTATCCCGGTTAAATGCGTCGTTCCTAGTGATCCCGGTTAAATGCGTTGTTCCTAATCATCCCGGTTAAATGCGTTGTTCCTCGTGATCCCAGTTAAATGCGTCACTCCCCGTGATCCCAGTTAAATGCGTCACTCCCCGTGATCCCTGTTAAATGCGTCATTCCTAGTGATCCCGGTTAAATGCGTCGTTCCTAGTGATCCCGGTTAAATGCGTCATTCCTAGTGATCCCGGGTAAATGCGTCGTTCCCTGTTATCCCGGTTAAATGCATTGTTCCCTGTGATCCCGGGTAAATGCGTCGTTCCCTGTTATCCCGGTTAAATGCGTCGTTCCTAGTGATCCCGGTTAAATGCGTTGTTCCTAATCATCCCGGTTAAATGCGTTGTTCCTCGTGATCCCAGTTAAATGCGTCACTCCCCGTGATCCCAGTTAAATGCGTCACTCCCCGTGATCCCTGTTAAATGCGTCATTCCTAGTGATCCCGGTTAAATGCGCTGTTCCTCGTGATCCCAGTTAAATGCGTCGTTCCCCGTGATCCCGGGTAAATGCGTCGTTCCTAGTGATCCCGGTTAAATGCATTGTTCCTTGTGATCCCAGTTAAATGCGTCACTCCCTGTGATCCCGGGTAAATGCGTCATTCCTAGTGATCCCGGGCAAATGAGTGTGATTCTGGATTTGTGTGTCTCTGAATGGTTCACTCTGGAGAATTATGGCCAGCGGGAACGCTCTCGACATGAGTGTAATGAAACTCTCACACACACACACGGCGCTATTTCATCCCGCTCACCCTGTTACCCGCGTATTAATTAAATATCCATTTATGGCGCTGTATCAATTTATGGCTTGTATCTGCTGTCGCGAACCAGACCCGCTACACCTGAAACAGGCTCTGACTCACATCATGTGTTTATGGGTCTCAGCGTGAGATGCTGTTTGCAGGATTGATGAGAGCAGAATGAAGCTAAAGGAGCGTGGAGTCGAAGCAGTGCATGCTGGGATTGATGAGAGCAGAATGAAGCTAAAGGAGCGTGGAGTCGAAGCAGTGCATGCTGGGACGACCCGTTGAGAGCTGATTTGTTGCAGGGTCACGTAGCTTGTAAATCGTCCTCTGTCAGAGTGACTCGTGTTCCTGCACCGGTTATAAAACTCAGACTCCACAGACACACACATCTTCTGCTGGGTCCAGCTCGGCTCATAAACTGGGTTGAATGGGATTTTATTGAATTTGAAAGAGGTAATGGCATTCTGGGAGGTGTTTTGTCACACCATATATATTATGTATGATCATATAAATAAATATAAATAAATACAGTACAAATTCAGGAAAGTAATTAAAGCAATTAAAAGGCATTCTTAATCAAATACTAAATGGCACACAACCCTGGGCAACGCCCACTTCTCACCGTCCAATCATGTGCTGAGGGTTATCATCAAGCCCCGGCCTCGACTTGTCCTGTAATAATATCCTGTGTGTGATTGAGAACAGCAGCTCATACTGTAACACTGATGTTCTGATGATCATATGAGTGACAGCGAGTGTTTTTCACCCTTTTCTCTTGTTGAGGGCGAATATCTCGAGGCAATTATTTCTAATCGCTTTGAAGAGTCTGATTGTTTTAGTGATAATAACTGTATCCGTACGGAGAGACTTTTATCCGCTGGTACTAATGAGGTGTCGTTACAGCCGGACCCGACACACACACACACACACACACACACACACACACACACACACACACACACACACACACACACACACACACACACACACACACACACATTCAGAGTTCAGATAGTTGAAAGAGAGACGGACTCCTGCTCCAGAATCCACAGACTCAAACTTCAGTGGTTTAAAAAACATCTCATTATCAGCGGCTGAAATCCAACAAATCAAAGAGCGAAAGGAGGCGAACTTCTCTTTATTTATTCACTCTGTGTTTTTCTGCGTGTCCGAAAGCTTCTGAAAGCGCCAGAATGATCCACTTAGTCCCGGAGAGAGGAGACGCCCACGGGAATCAGATCAGAGAAACGCTTCGAAGGTTAGAATAAGAGTTTCTCCTCTTCTGATGGTCCAGAAGGTCAGAGGTCAGAGGTCACTATGTGACCCTTTTAGAGAATTACTTTCTTTATTCACTTTACCAGGAGACGTTTGTAGGACAGAGTCTGTGTCGTCTGAGCCTTCAGCTGAACCTGTTCAAAAGTTTGGGATAATCTCTTCTGCTCATCAACGCTGCATTTTCTCGATCAAAAATACTGTAAAAAAAGTGAAATATTATTGCAATGTAAATCAGCTGTTTTCTATGTGAATATATAGTAAAGTGTAATTTATTCCTGTGATCAAAGCTGAATCTTCAGCATCATTACTCCAGTCTTAATCACAGTTTCCACAGAAATATGAAGCAGCACAACTGTTTTCAACACTGATAATAATCATAAATGTTTCTTGAGCATCAAATCATCATATTAGAATGATTTCTGAAGGATCATGTGTGTCATGTGTGTCATCACACTGGAGTAATGATGCTGAAAATTCAGCTTTGATCACAGGAATAAATTACACTTTACTATATATTCACATAGAAAACAGCTGATTTACATTAGAATAATATTTCATAAATTTTACTGTATTTTTGATCAAATAAAAGCAGCTTTGCTGAGTAGAAGAGACTTTAAAAAACATTTAAAAAGCGCAATCGTGATTTTTCCAAACTTTTGACCAGCTGTATTTAAAAATCCACACTGAATCTTCTAGAACTCAGAACTTCCTCAGAATTTCCTGAAACGAAACAGCAGATGTGATTCTTCTGAAGAATCCCAGCGTTAGAAACAAGAAGCTCAAGATCCCTGATCATGAAAATCTAAATTATGAAAGTGGAGAGAGTGGATGATGTGACCCATTTACCAGCCATGTTCATTATGAACAGATGAAGATGTGTCTGATCTCCCGCAGCGTGAGTTGGTTTTCCCAGCGATTCGATGGCGGATCAGTCATCCGTATCGTGAGTGTGTGTGTGTGTGTGTGTGTGTGTGCGTGTGTGTGTGTGTGTGTGTGTGTGTGTGTGTGTGTGATGGGTAGGTTTAGTGTCTCAGGAAGATTCTTCCCTCAGAAAGCAGATGTTCTCCTGACTTCACATCATTCAGAGAAGCCATTAGACAGAAGACAAAGAGGAGAAGATGTTGAAGATGTTGGAGATGAAGATGTTGAAGATGAAGAGGTTGAAATGTTGAGGTTGAAGATAAAGATTTTGAAGATGAAGATGTTGAAGATGTTGAGGTTGAAGATGTTTAAGATGAAGATGAAGATGTTGAAGATGAAGAGGTTGAAATGTTGAGGTTGAAGATAAAGATTTTGAAGATGAAGATGTTGAAGATGTTGAGGTTGAAGATGTTGAAGATGAAGATGTTGAAGATGTTGAGGTTGAAGGTGTTGGAGATGAAGAGGTTGAAAATGAAGAGGTTGAAGATGTTGAAGATGTTGAGGTTGAAGATGTTGAGGTTGAAGATGTTGAAGATGTTGAGGTTGAAGATGTTGAAGATGTTGAAGATGTTGAGGTTGAAGATGTTGAAGATGTTGAAGAGGTTGAAGATGTTGAGGTTGAAGATGTTGAGGTTGAAGATGTTGAAGATGTTGAGGTTGAAGATGTTGATGTTGAGGTTGAAGATGTTGAAGAGGTTGAAGATGTTGAGGTTGAAGATGTTGAAGAGGTTGAAGATGTTGAAGATGTTGAGGTTGAAGATGTTGAAGATGTTGAGGTTGAAGAGGTTGAAGATGTTGAGGTTGAAGATGTTGAAGAGGTTGAAGATGTTGAAGATGTTGAGGTTGAAGATGTTGAAGAGGTTGAAGATGTTGAGGTTGAAGATGTTGAAGATGTTGATGTGCACCAGGACAGGGACACACACGTTGGGGAATGAAATCGCTGAAAGAAAGAAATAAAGGCCGGAACTGCAGCAGTTTGACTCGCACACAAACTGCCTTGATGAGCTATTCATGCACAAAAGACTAAATTGCACCTATTTTTCTTGGTAAGTGGCAAAGGAACAGTAAAATACTAGAATTATGTTGTTTCTCAGGACATTTTCATCAGTCACTTTATCTTGATGATTTTCTCTCATTGTTGGTGAGGTGTGTGTAGAGCGTCTCGTAGAGTGATGTCGTTTCGTCTGCACTGATTAGCAGTGAACGCTCGCACGCGTCTTCAGCCTTAAACGACCCGATGGATCACATCAATCCTCCATCTCATTCCCATCATGCTTACATGTTAAAGAAGTGCACAGGTTTACAGGTGAAGCGACATAATCAGAGGAGACTCCTGTGTTTGAGATGATGATGAAGATGAAGATGAAGATGGTGATTAATTAATAATACAATTTATATTATATAATTAATCCTATTGATCAGCATGTGAGTTATTGATAAATAATAATTATAATATTTTAATAATATTTATAATATAATTATTAATAGTAATGTAATTTAGATAATACATTTATAATGTAATTAATAACATTGTGTAAATTAAGTAATAAAGAGCCTCAGAGTCCACAGCGCCGCCTCTGGTCAGTGTGTGTCGGTGCGGTCGGGTCCACAGGTGTCCCGTGAGCAGTGGATCAGAGCCAGATCATCATCACACGGGCCATAAAGATCGGGGATTCCTTAAATGTTTCTTAACTGTTAATGCGTTATTGTCACTAACTTCGAATGCCCTAAATTCAACCTGAGAGAGATTTTCTTCACACACAGTATGAGTCGCAGTCTGACACGTCTCCGCCCCCTTTTGATTGACAGGATATAATCGGCCCTGATCATTGGCTGTTTTTAAAGAGTCGGCCAATAGCTGATCGTGGACATATATGCTTTTATCAGCAAAACCTATTAGAATCCCACTAGCCTGATTCAGGAGTCTGAGGTCATGCATGGTCTCATCTCAGTGTTGTGAGCGTTGAAATGAACATTAACTCTGTTAGCGGACGCTTCCGTCTCTGAGGCGCCCACGATCCATCATTCAGACCCTCGAAGATCCCGTTTCCAACAGGCCCACCTTCAATTTACAGAGTGCTTTACATGTGAAGGTTAATCAATAAACAGGCCTGACCGCTCCGGTTACTGGACCGCTGAGACACACACCATCCCTAATCCCCCATCCCTGATTCCTGATCCCAACACGGGAAAATTGGAAAAGAGGCGCACAGCTAATTCCAAACAAACATGTTCATCAGCCTCTCGCCTGGGGAACTGGGCTAGATTGGTTGTGAGTGTGTGTGTGTGTGTCTGTGTGTGTGAGTGTGTGTGCATGCGTGCAGGTGTGTCTGTGTGTGTGTGTGTCTGTGTGCGTGTGTGCATGTGCGTGCGTGCGTGTGTGTGTGCATGTGTGTGTGCGTGTGTGTGTGTCTGTGTGTGTGCATGTGTGTGTGTGTGTGTCTGCGTGTGTGTGCGTGTATGTGTGCGCGTGCGTGTGTGTGTGAGAGAGAGAGAGTATGAGAGTGTGTGTGTGTGTGTGTGTGTGTGTGTGTGTGTGTGTCTGTGTCTGTGTGTGTGCGTGCATGCGTGTGTGTGTGAGAGTGTGTGTGTGTGTGTGTGTGTGTGTGTGTGTGCGTGCGTGTGTGTGTGAGAGAGAGAGGGTGTGAGAGTGTGTGTGTGCGTGCGTGCGTGTGTGTGAGAGAGAGTGTGTGTGTGTGTGTGTGTGTGTGTGTGTGTGTGTGTGTGTGTGTGTGTGTGTGTGTGTGTGTGTGTGTCTGTGTGCGTGCGTGCGTGTGTGTGTGTGTGTGTGTGTATGTATGTGTGTGTTAATGATAACACAAGGTTACAGCAGTGTGTATTGCAGCAGCCGTTACATTAATAACTCAAAGCCATTGATTGTGTTTCTTCCACAAGAACACTTGTGCGTTATTCACACTCAATGAGGCCAGCGAGACGCACGGCATTATGGGTCGGACAGGCCGTGCGTAAACTCATTACTGACGCCTCCGTTAATGAAGAAGGAACTTGGCCACCGATCAGTGAATAAATCGAGACATCGATTCCCATGAATGGAGTTTAATTAAATCCGGAGCAGAGCTCAGATCCGTCTCTGACTGTGTGTTTTACCAGGTCTAACTGGAAGAGACCAACATTTAATTCTGACAGCTCAGAAGTTATTTGATGATTAAGTGGCTGATATCTGACTTTATTAGCATTGTAGTGTTGAAATAACATTCTGAAAACAAAAAGATAAAATGCACAAAAAATAAAACAATTGTTTTCCAGTAGAAATATGCAAACATCCGTAAGTCCAGCTCTGAGTTTAAGCGTGTTTGTCTGTAATCACACATGTCCTGTTAGAGATCCACTGATCCGTGTGTTAAGTGAAAGCTGCTCTGAAATCTCATTAGCGATTACAGCGGCTCACAGGAAACCAGACCAACCACACGATCATCGAGTGTGTGTGATGCTGTTACACCTCTTAAATCATGCATCTGCTTTAAATATTGAAGTGAACGAGCATTATATGGCTTTAAACATGCAGTGCAACAACAGCGTCCATCAAGTGTGTTTCAGTGAAACGAGAATCTGATCCTGACGTCTGTAATCTGAGTTTGATGCCCTGAACTGATGTCTCTATAATAGCCAGACGAGATGCAATCGCTTCCTCTTTCTGAGATATTTGTTTTTTCTCCCCTGCATTGAACAGTAAAAACCATTTAGCTTGTGTTTTATGCAATTTCAAAGCTTTGCCCTTTATGGAAATGCACCAGTCGCTTTTAAAAGCCTTTTCCTCTTAATTGCTCCTGAACGCCACATTGTTGTGGGTAAAAAAAAACACATTTCCCTGCCGAGTGAATTATAGATGGCACTAAAACAATCCCATTATAATATGCTTTCAAAATAGTTTGCAAATTGCCGCCGCCGCAGCAGATCGCATTAAGCATCAGCGCATGAGAATCGAATCGCCTAATGATGTTTCCTCTTAACGAAGCCAGCGGGGGCAAAGGTCACACGCCGCACTGTTTATCTCTGATGTAAACCGTAGATCAGACGTCTTCAAACGGGTCCTCTCCTGATCAGGACAGAAGAGTTCAGGTGCAAATCGATCCTGGAGCAGATAATCCACATCATGAGGTCAGATCTACTCTATTTATCTCGGATTGGTGTATTACCAGCTGATACCATGGTACGACCACAGGGCTGTTTTGTAAGGGAGTATTACCGTGGTAAAACATGCACTCTAAAAAAATGTTTTGGTTATTTTTTCAGTGTTTGCGTAGTTTTTGTGTAACCCAGATCCTGGGTCAACGAGTGTCGCGTCAGTCTTTTCGTGTGATGGAAACGCCTCATGCCTTGCATAAAATGTAATGAATTTATTCAAAAAAGGTACTGAATATTAGTGCTTAGAAAGTTAAAATATGTTCTCAGAACTGAACACTGATTGTTGATGGACGGTATGGAGTCAGGAATTATCATGCAAACCAGTGGTTATGTGGAGGATTCTTTTAAAAAGTTTAGAGGATTTAATTTAATCTGTAAACATTAATTCTTTAAATTCTTTAAACATGTCTCGGGTGAATCCACACCAGATTGCTGCTGTTCCTCCATGGATGAAGAAAGAAGCGTTTAGTCAGTGTAAAGAGTTACAGGAGCCACACACACGCCAGGTGCGTCACACACACATCCATTATTCGCCACGCGAGCGTAATTACCTTACAGCGCTTTCCTTCCACTCAACATCTCCTGAAACTGACACCTGATATCTGTTCCAGAGAGACCGGAGTGCATTAACTGAGCCGGGAAACCATAATGAAGCAGGAATGTGCGTTAACATGAACAGATCTGATGCACAAACTCAATTTCACCTTGTAACTTTGTACAGTAGGCCAAACATAACAAGATCTGCCAGGCCATAATAACCCCGAGATCAATGCAGATGAAATGAGCGCAGCCGAGAGTTTATCATTTCATCTGATACACAGAATCAGAGCAGGCGTTTATAGATATGAATATTGTTAATGTTCTGCGTTCACAGCTGTGACCTCGTGCTTTACAATCTTTACTCTCTTCACTCAAACGTTTCCCCATCAAAGTCAATATGGCTGGTTTTGTGTCTCTCGCTGCTGGAAGTGACAAAATAAAACCGATATCAAAGCTGGCTTGAAGATGAAGGTCTGTTTTTGAACAAAACATTTGCATATTTTTCGTTGAGTATCATATTTGATTCATCAGGCTTTTATGGCTCATATAGTCTGATATAGTGAGAATATGGAGGAAAAAACAGCTTAAACTAAGCAAAAATATGCAGTTTGTTGTAGATGCTGATATTTATATGAAGTGAGTGATATCTCAGTGATATGTTCGTGAAGTCACACAAGCCATGTGTAAATTCATAAGTCGACTCCATTGCTGAGTATTTCCTCCTTAAAACTGCAGTGAACCAAAGACAGTCTCAAAAACACGCTTTGAAATCGCTGGTGTTTCTGACGTCACAAACTACCTTGTAACCAATCAGATCAACGTGTGATCGTCAACCAGTGGATCTCTGAGCTGAGTGAGTGAGTGGAGGCGGGGCTCATTTGCATATTCATAGAACCGTGTATACTAAATGAGGCAAGGGTGTCGAGTTACATTCAAGATATTTTAAGGCATGAAGACGGAAAAAACATTTAAATATGTCATCTTGGGTGATCAAAGATGAGTTTTAAGGGATAAAATGATTGACTACAGGGCGACTTAATATGTTTTTGACAGTTGCTTTGATGTTTGATGTAATGATTGACATGTAGGTATAAATGATTTTTGGCATCACTGTAGAACACGATTTTATTCCGATAATGAATCACTAGGAAACTCATCCAGGAATCACTCCGGCTGATTTATTTGATGCTTGTTCTTCCTTCTGACATGTTTTATGTGTTTAGTGTCTCTGAGTAACTGAATCCTGGGAACGCTGTGATTTCTGGGAAAGGTTT
>CM040840.1:28956022-28966022 GCA_022828995.1 Vimba vimba
TTCACACACGAGTCCTTTGAGCGCGCTGACACACACACACACACACACACACACACACACACACACACACACACACACACACACACACACACACACACACACATTACTGTGCGTATGTCCAGAGACCTTGGTCTGTCTGCGCGAGGGTCAGGCGTTCCTCTTCCTCTTCCTGTTGAGGTCACTTCCTGTGTACTGACACACTCAACACTTGACGTGTGTTTGAAACAGGGCTGATGTTAGCGGATTGGACATGTGATGAGATTGTACATTCTCCTACATCGGTTCTTTATTTGTTTTAATCAGCAGACTTAATATTTATCCATTTCTGGTCAGAATTTGGAGATAATGATCATATGAGCCGTTGTGCCGCTGCTAATATTGATCACACAGTAAAAATGCCCAAAACCAGTCGTGTGTGTGTGAGAGTCTGAAGCAGCACTGGAGGGCCGTCGTCCTGCTCCACTCCACACACACAGAAGAGGAGGATTATAGGAGGACGAGACACTCGTTTATACCACACTTTATTCATCAGGAGGACAGCTCGTTCAGCGCGTCACACGTCATTACGCTATTTCTACGTCATTACGCTATTTCTACTTCATTACACTATTTCTACGTCATTACGCTATTTCTGCGTCATTACGCCATTTCTACGTCATTGCGCCATTTCTACGTCATTTCGCTATTTCTACGTCATTACGCTAATTCTACGTCATTACGCTATTTCTACATTACGTTATTTCTACATCATTACGCTATTTCTACATCATTAAGTTATTTCTACATCATTACGTTATTTCTACATCATTACGCTATTTCTACGTCATTACGCTATTTCTACATTACGTTATTTCTACATCATTACGCTATTTCTACATCATTACGCTATTTCTACGTCATTACGCTATTTCTACATCATTACGCTATTTCTACGCCATTACGCTATTTCTGCATCATTACGCTATTTCTACATCATTACGCTATTTCTACATCATTACGCTATTTCTACGCCATTACGCTATTTCTGCATCATTATGCTATTTCTACATCATTACGCTATTTCTACATCATTACGCTATTTCTACGCCATTACGCTATTTCTGCATCATTACGCTATTTCTACATCATTACGCTATTTCTACGTCATTACGTTATTTCTACGTCATTACGCTATTTCTACGCCATTACGCTATTTCTGCATCATTACGCTATTTCTACATCATTACGCTATTTCTGCATCATTACGCTATTTCTACGCCATTACGCTATTTCTGCATCATTACGCTATTTCTACATCATTACGCTATTTCTGCATCATTACGCTATTTCTACATCATTACGCTATTTCTACGTCATTACGTTATTTCTACGTCATTACGCTATTTCTACGCCATTACACTATTTCTGCATCATTACGCTATTTCTGCATCATTACGCTATTTCTACATCATTACGCTATTTCTGCATCATTACGCTATTTCTACGCCATTACGCTATTTCTGCATCATTACGCTATTTCTACATCATTACGCTATTTCTACATCATTACGCTATTTCTACGCCATTACGCTATTTCTGCATCATTACGCTATTTCTACATCATTACGCTATTTCTACGTCATTACGTTATTTCTACATCATTACGCTATTTCTACGCCATTACGCTATTTCTGCATCATTACGCTATTTCTACATCATTACGCTATTTCTACGTCATTACGTTATTTCTACGTCATTACGCTATTTCTACGCCATTACGCTATTTCTGCATCATTACGCTATTTCTACATCATTACGCTATTTCTGCATCATTACGCTATTTCTACGCCATTACGCTATTTCTGCATCATTACGCTATTTCTACATCATTACGCTATTTCTGCATCATTACGCTATTTCTACATCATTACGCTATTTCTACGTCATTACGTTATTTCTAAGTCATTACGCTATTTCTACATCATTACGCTATTTCTACATCATTGCGCTATTTCTACTCCATTACGCTATTTCTGCATCATTACGCTATTTCTACATCATTACGCTATTTCTACATCATTACGTTATTTCTGCATCATTACGCTATTTCTACGCCATTACGCTATTTCTGCATCATTACGCTATTTCTACATCATTACGCTATTTATACGTCATTACGTTATTTCTACATCATTGCGCTATTTCTACATCATTACGCTATTTGTACGTCATTACGTTATTTCTACATCATTGCGCTATTTCTACATCATTACGCTATTTGTACGTCATTACGTTATTTCTACGTCATTACGCTATTTCTACGTCCTTGCACGTGCGCAGTCCTTTCAGTTTTGGTTTTCAATCCGATCAAGTGTTTACATGTTCTCTCGATCGGATTAGAAAAGGAATAAACCGGCCCTTTCGGATCGATTAAGGTGTTTTACATGAAGGCTTCTCAGTGCGATTGAGCCGTCAGTCCCATTACTAACGGATTATGTGGTCTCATGTAAACGTAGCCAGTGTGTGTGTTTATACCTTGTAACGTTTGTAACTCTCTCTCTGCAGATTCTGCGTTCATGATGGCGAACGCCTCCGGAAGGTTCTCGGGACAGAAAGCTCAGCTCTTCATGCCCCAGTTTAAGGAGAACGACACACACTGCGTCATATTCCAGTATTACGTTGCGGGTCGAGAGGCGTTCAGTCCCGGCCAGCTCTACATCTACGTCAGGGAGAACAACAGTCCTCTGGGAGTGCCGGTGTGGAACACGTCCAGTCCAACCCTGCAGAAGTGGATCCAGGTGGAGCTCGCCATCAGCACATTCTGGCCCAACTACTACCAGGTGAACACATGTTCACGTCCTACACTGCAAAAATGCTTTTCTTACTTAGTATTTTTGTCTGGTTTCCAGTCCACATATCAAAAAATTCTTAAATCGAGATGCATGTACTTAAGTACAGTAGTAAAATGCCATAAGATATTATGTCTTGTTTTCCGGGGGAATTGATCAAAATTAAGTTTTTGCTTAATTGAACGATGACGTAATCGTGGCATCCGTAATTGTAATATCGTAATCTCGATTAGAAATGGGACTAATTGTGCAGCCCTATCTCAACCACAGGGAAACGCTGCTGCGCATCTCATTAATTAATTCCGTTTCCTGTTGCTCTCGACACAAACCCGCGAACCGGCTCGTGTTGGACGCCTCGACACCTGCCAGATTCCCACTGGCTCGCCGCCTTCATTAACAGAGGAACTTCAATTATTTTTTGATCAAATGCCCCCCCGCTGGGTTGGTTTGTTCAGACCTGCATGACGTTCCTCAAAGCCTCGATGTTCAACATTCAGCAGCTGAACGCTCGTTTCTGGATAAAAGCTCTCGTGTGGGAACCGGCGGGACGAACATACGGACACTGAGAGAGCCACGCTAGGACAGGAACTGGGCAGAACAGAGTCTGACAGAGCGAGACACATCACAGATCAACACACACACAGTACTGGACAGTCATTTATTTATCTGAATAATTAAAAAAAATATATATTTATTAATTTGTTTAAATAATTTAATTTTAAATAAACAAATATATAAATAATTTATAAATATATCTATATATACAATTTAACATCAAAACTATTAAACAATTCATTATATAAATTGTTAAACCCTATATATCTGTATGTATGTATGTGTGTATATATATATATATATATATATATATATATAAGTAAAAAGTTTCTGGCATTACTATTTCATTTCATAACAATTATTTATTTATTTATTTTTGTTTGTTTGTTTGTTTTTTAAACATATTTTTTCTACATCACTATTCCGTAACATAAATATATATTTTTTAATTTTTTTTATATGTAGTTTCTACATCACTGTTTCATAACAAATATTTATTTATTTATTATTTAAGTATGTATTTAAATTCATAATAAATATTTATTTATTCATTTACGTTTACTTTTTAAGTAGACCAATCAGAGCACAGATCTGAAGCTGACGGAGACACACTTCCCTGTCTTGACCAATCAGAGCTCAGATCTGAAGCTGACGGAGACACACTTCCCTGTCTTGACCAATCAGAGCACAGATCTGAAGCTGACGGAGACACACTTCCCTGTCTTGACCAATCAGAGCACAGATCTGAAGCTGACGGAGACACACTTCCCTGTCTTGACCAATCAGAGCTCAGATCTGAAGCTGACGGAGACACACTGCCCTGTCTTGACCAATCAGAGCACAGATCTGAAGCTGACGGAGACACACTTCCCTGTCTTGACCAATCAGAGCACAGATCTGAAGCTGACGGAGACACACTTCCCTGTCTTGACCAATCAGAGCACAGATCTGAAGCTGACGGAGACACACTTCCCTGTCTTGACCAATCAGAGCACAGATCTGAAGCTCACGGAGACACACGTGAGATTCCTGAGGAACATCTGAGAAGTGTGTGTGATTGTGAACACACTCCAGCTTGAGTTAGTCGCCCTCCACATGAGCATCACGTCCTCACGCTAACACACCGCCCCGATGCTCAGACACGCTCCTCAGATCTGTGTGTGTCCCGCGAGAGACTGTTGGACGGCGAACGACAGCGGCTTCCAGAAGTCCTGTGAGAAACACACAGCATCTGCGGAGACACACACGTTTCTCTTCATCCAGCGTAATTAAGGAAAAATGCGATTGTGACTTTTTAATACTAGCAGAGATTAACAATGCAATCTCCAATCCTTCAGCGCTGTGGCTAATTAGCGATGCCTGGCTAATTGCAGGTTTGTGTAATTGCACAGTATCTTAAGAGTTTGTCAAGATGAAAGCACCTGGTACACAGAAATGACTCTCATCTCTTATTCTGTAATGACAGGGTGTGTGTGTTTCTCTCCTGTTGTGCTCTTCCTCTGGGTCGCACCGAGGGAACGCGCCGTCTCTAATTGCGTCTCGGTTTACCTGATGTCACGATGTAGTGTGAGTGTGTGAACCGTCTCGGTCGGGTCCTCCGTGATCCGCGTCGACATGTTGCGCTGGGTATTTTTAGCGCACAGGTGAGCTGTAGGATTAATGCGTGACCTCTGACCTCTGCTTTGTTCGCGCGAGGAACCGTGTGTTTAGCGGCTCTGAATGAAGATGATTGACACACTGACGCAACTCACAAATAAATGCTGGAACAAAAGACGCTCGATAAACAGTGTTTGGACAGGTGTCGTTAGAGTTACAGTTATTAACATCACAAAACAGTGAAACAAACAAAAGAATCATGAGGTTGATTATATAGTTAGAGAAGAATTGGATCAGTTTCTGAGTTTATTCAGAAACTTTAATATTATTGTGAAGGTGGACGTTTGTGTTCAGAATTCTACAGATCACAATCAAAGATATTCTGGGCTGTTGTTGCAGTTGTGTATTGATGAGGTTTTTGTTGTTGTTGCGTGTGTGTGTGTGTGTGTGAGTATATTAGATCTCTGCATTAGCTCTTAAAGAGACAGCAGCCCATAATAACAAAAATAAGAATAAACAAATCTTGTTTAAAAGTTGTCAGAGTTTACTAAAGACAAAAATAAACAAAATTCCCCTGTAACGTCACAAAACCCAATGAAACAAACAAAAGAATCATGAGGTTGATTATATAGTTAGAGAAGAATTGGATCAGTTTCTGAGTTTATTCAGAAACTTTAATATTATTCATAATGAAGGTGGACGTTTGTGTTCAGGATTCCACAGATCACAATCAAAGATATTCTGGGCTGTTGTTGCAGTTGTGTATTAGTGAGATTATTGTGTTGTTGCGTGTGTGTGTGTGTGTGTGAGTATATTGGATCTGTATATTGGATCTATCGGATATATTTATATATATATTTATATTGTACATCTAACATGGTATAATATGCCATCCTAGTTATAAAAAACTATTTTCTGTAAATTGCAGCTCAGTTCATGTAGATCACGGTTGACTTGATTCCTCTGGTTCTCCCGCGTCTCGCACGAGTCCGTCGTTAAACTGTAATTAGAGGCCTGGAAGCCAGCGCTCGTCTGCTGAACCACAGGAGGAGAATCGATCTGATTGGTCTAATAAAGTGATGCGCGAGCCGCTAACGGGCCTCTCCTTCGCTCTTTTGTTCCGGCCGCATTGACAGTGTCTCATTCAGGTTCTCCTGAGCAACGTCTGCTGTGATAATGACTGCAGACGTGCCAGAAAATACCACAGCTTTTCTATAGACATGGTAATTGCGTGGTATTCTTCATTAATATTATATGAATATGGTAATTATTGAGTAGCTAGGGATATGAAAGTTCCACAGCATTGCTGTGATTTTCACATGGTAACATTGTGTTAATGCAATATTGTGTAAGATGTAACATGGTTATACTTTTAGAGCAGCATTTTGGAAATATCATGGTAGATGAAAGTACCATTGTATCATCATCTGATATGTTTTTCCCCTCTCCAGAGGATAAAGAGGATAGATGTGTGGTCATCTGTGTTTAATGCGGGCAGTGCTGATGATCCTGCTGATTTCTGTCGATGTGAATCAGATCCTCGCGATCTTCTGCTGTGTTCTGCGTTCTTTAAGTGCAGATTGTGTTGATGGTATCAGGACTGTTGTCCCTGTAAAGCACTGGAGCGTCTCTACAGCTCCTGTTGAGTCTTCAGCGCTGGAACAGACACAAGATCCTTCATGCTCAGTATGAGGAGGAGGAGCACAGAAGCGCTGGTGTCATCCGAGCCCGTGGCTCTAACCTGTACACCCGTCTCTGGTGCTCTGAATAACAGAGAGCTGCGCCATTCTGGGGAAGTAGAGAATCATGATTTTGTTTTTGTTTTTTTTGCTTAAAATACAGATCAGATTCTTGTATGATTCTGAATAGACTAAAAAAAAAAAAATTATTAGAGGTTCTGACAAAATATATGAAGTCGCCCTGTAGTTAATAATTGCATCCCTTAAAACTCATCTTTCATCACCAGAATTACATATTTAAACTTTTTTTTTTCCGTCTTCATGTCTTAAAATCTTGAATGTAACTCGACACCTTTGCCTCATTTAGTATGCGCGGGTCTATGAATATGCAAATGAGCCCCGCCTCCACTCACTCACTCAGCTCAGAGATCCACTGGTTGACGATCACACGTTGATCTGATTGGTTACAAGGTAGTTTGTGACGTCAGAAACACCAGCGATTTCAAAGCGTGTTTTTGAGACTGTCTTTGGTTCACTGCAGTTTTAAGGAGGAAATACTCAGCAATGGAGTCGACTTATGAATTTACACATGCTTTGTCTTAAAGCACATTAAAAACACCACATAGACACATAAACAACATTAAAAGATGGATTTTCTCCACAGGGGGACTTTAATTGCTGCAGTCTGTTTAAATATCTAATTTATTTGATTTATTTATTTTAAACAAAATCAGTTTGAGTGATTGATTCAATGACTCGCTCATAAAAACTTGTTTCATTACTGGATGAATCAGCGTTTCTGAACGAATCTCTTGAATTAAAGATTCAAAGATAAATGCATTTTTTATCAGTCACTTGTCGCCACCTACTGGTGTAACAATGTAATCAATACAATCGTAGTTTGAAGCGTCAAGTTTATTTCAAAAGTCAATTTTGATCGCTTCGTAGACATCAGTGTTTATATCCGAAATATAAACTTTTATCCATAGAGCTGAATCACTTTTATTTAGGAATAAGATCATGTGAGTGTTTGAATCGAGGTTGCGTTCTTTTAACAATTAATCATGCAGCTCTAAAACAATAAATGTCCAGACCTGAGAGAAACATGGGACAATATGAGCACAAATCAATCTACATCAACAGTTTCCTGACAATCATTTTGATATTAAATAAAAACTTTAAGCACCTCATGATTTCCAGATGTGTGTTTTGTGTCTGTAGTGTTTTCTGTCTGCGAGTGGGGTTTAATACTCAGTAATTCAGATGAGAGCAGCACATGATCTGAATGATGACGCTGTTGTCTTCTGTACAGACGCTTTACAGCTCAAACTGAATTCGTTTCATAATTAATGAATTTCACAACATCAACACTGTTGTGTTTCTGGTTATTACTGTGAAGCTGCTTTGAACCCATAAAAGCGCTGTAGATTTAAAAGATGACAAAATAAAGTTATAGCACATTTAAGATCTGCAGTCGTTAGAGGAAAAGCACTAAAACACTGATGACTCGTGTGGAAACATGTTTACTGCGTTTATTCTGCTTTAAACACCACAGATGAACACAGGAAAAATGTACAAATGTAATGGATATCACCGTACTTCACCAGTGCATTAAGGGCTTTGTGTTAAACATTTCTGAAATGTTATGTTTGAATATGCAAATGAGGCATTACCTTAAATATGCACTCATTTGCATATATTCCCAGAACAGAAATCTGAACATCGGATAAAGCCAGGCTCAAAATTCTTGTGTGAGTTTAAAGGTTTTTGGATTTTGGACATTAGACTGATTACATTTTCACCATGTTTTTAGGAGTAAAATGTTGTATAAATCAGGCGAATGATTCGTGAACAAACCTTCAGAATATAGATATGAATAAAACTGTAGAGTTCGGTGTGTGTAAAGCTGCGGAAGTGGAGATTTCTCACTCTAACTCACTGAATTTAAAGATCTACAGACGCAAGTAGTGTGTGTGTGTGTGTGTGTGTGTGTGTGTGTGTGTGTGTGTTCAATAAAATAAACACTTAAATGTGTGTTTTAAATGTTTTCATTCCACTAGTTGCATGTTATGGAAGCAAAATAGAGCTTAAAACTGAGCAGTGCATGAAGAAACACTGAGTGTGCCTGTAGTGTGTGTCCTGTCTGTAATGATAATGAAGTGTGAAGTGACGCCCGTGTGTGTGTGTGTGTGTGTGTGTTTCAGCTGGTGTTTGAGATGGTGACGTCTGGGGAACGAGGTCTGCTGGCCGTCAGAGGAATCTCCCGTCAGGGTCATCAGTGCAGTAAGTGTGTGTGATCGACACTCAGATACCCACAATCCTCTGCTCTTTAGCTCATCGTTCACCCAGCATGTTACAGCCAATCACACACAGCTCAGAGAACATGCTTAGTTTGCTTCTTTCCTTATTCATCCAAAAAAACTTTTTATTTGTTTTAGTTTAGAAATAAACCCATATTGAATGCGTTTTTAACTGGCTTTTTCGCACTTTATTATTGCAGTTTTCATAAACCGGAGCGGATCACTGGTGCTCCGAATAACAGAGAGCTGCGCGATCCTGGAGGAATTGAGAATCAGGATTTTTTTTGTTTAAAACACAGATCAGATTCTCGTATGATTCTGAATAGACAACAAAAAACATGTAATTTATTAGAGGTTCTGACAAAATATAAATTTCTGCAGTCTGTTTAAAAAATATTGAATGAATTTGAATTAATTATATTAAACAAAATCAGTGTGAGTGATGATTCAGTGACTTATAAAGACTTTACTTGTTTCATTACTGGATGAATCAACGTTCCTGAACGAATCTCTTGAGTGATGATTCAGTGACTCACTCATAAAGACTTCACTTGTTTCATTACTGGATGAATCAACGTTCCTGAACGAATCTCTTGAGTGATGATTCAGTGACTCACTCATAAAGACTTCACTTGTTTCATTACTGGATGAATCAACGTTCCTGAACGAATCTCTTGAGTGATGATTCAGTGACTCACTCATAAAGACTTCACTTGTTTCATTACTGGATGAATCAGTGTTTTTTTATGAATCTCTTGAATAAATGATTCAAAGATAAATACATTTTTTAACAGTCACTTGTCGCCACCTACTGGTGTAACGATGTAATCGATATAATCATTATTTGAAGCGCCAAGTTACAAAGGTGATTTACTCTATTTTGAGCGAATGCGTTTTTAACAGGCTTTTTCGCACTTTTGTAAGCAGCAGTTTTCATAAACAGGAGCTGATGATGACGGATATAAAGTCGCACAGCATCACGTTTAATAACCGCCTGTGAATGGCTCATATAATGTGATTCATCAGCTGATAAATGGTTTTG
>CM040840.1:28973522-28978522 GCA_022828995.1 Vimba vimba
TACATCATTACGCTATTTCTACGTCATTACGCTATTTCTACATCATTACGCTATTTCTACGTCATTATGCTATTTCCACATCATTACGCTATTTCTACATCATTACGCTATTTCTACATCATTACGCTATTTTGACATCATTACGCCATTTCTACATCATTACGCTCTTTCTACGTCATTACGCTATTTCTACGTCATTATGCTATTTCTACATTATTACGCTATTTCTACATCATTACGCTATTTCTACATCATTACGCTATTTTGACATCATTACGCCATTTCTACATCATTACGCTATTTCTACGTCATTACGCTATTTCTACGTCATTATGCTATTTCTACATCATTACGCTATTTCTACATCATTACGCTATTTTGACATCATTACGCTATTTCTACATATTACGCTATTTCTACATCATTACGCTATTTCTACATCATTACGCTATTTCTACATCATTACGCTATTTTGACATCTTTACGCTATTTCTACATATTACGCTATTTCTACATCATTACGCTATTTTTACATCATTACGCTATTTCTACGTCATTATGCTATTTCTACATCATTACGCTATTTTGACATCATTACGCTATTTCTACATATTACGCTATTTCTACATCATTACGCTATTTCTACGTCATTACGCTATTTCTACATCATTACGCTATTTCTACGTCATTATGCTATTTCCACATCATTACGCTATTTCTACATCATTACGCTATTTCTACATCATTACGCTATTTTGACATCATTACGCCATTTCTACATCATTACGCTCTTTCTACGTCATTACGCTATTTCTACGTCATTATGCTATTTCTACATTATTACGCTATTTCTACATCATTACGCTATTTCTACATCATTACGCTATTTCTACATCATTACACTATTTTGACATCATTACGCTATTTCTACATATTACGCTATTTCTACATCATTACGCTATTTCTACATCATTACGCTATTTCTGCGTCATTACGCTATTTCTACATCATTGCGCTATTATTTCTACATCATTACGCTATTTCTACATCATTACGCTATTTCTACGTCATTACGCTATTTCTACATCATTACGATATTTCTACTTCATTACGCTATTTCTACATCATTATGCTATTATTTCTACATCATTGCGCTATTTCTACGTCATTACGCTATTTCTACATCATTACGCTATTTCTACGTCATTACGCTATTTCTACATCATTACGCTATTTCTACGTCATTACGCTATTATTTCTACATCGTTACGCTATTTCTACATCATTACGCTATTTCTACGTCATTACGCTATTTCTACATCATTACACTATTTCTACGTCATTACGCTATTTCTACATCATTACGCTATTTCTACGTCATTACGCTATTATTTCTACATCATTACGCTATTTCTACATCATTACGCTATTTCTACGTCATTACGCGATTTCTACGTCATTACGCGATTTCTACGTCATTGCACATGCGCAGTCCTTTCAGTTTCGGTTTTCGATCCGATCAAGTGTTTACATGTTCTCTCGATCAGATTAGAAAAGGAATAAACTTTTAATTAAATCGAAATTTCGTCCAGATCGAGCTCAATCGGATGGATTAAGGTGTTTTACTTGAAGGCTTTTCAGTGCGATTGAGCCGTCAGTCCCATTACTAACGGATTATGTGGTTGCATGTAAACGTAGTGTGAACATCAGCTCAACATCTGCTCTGTCTCTGCTGGGGAAACGGTGTGTGTTTCATCTCTTCACTGTGAGCACTAGCACTGGTGATGATTGACTCTATTATAATCCCTGTACAGGACTTGTGTCCCGAGTGAGTGTGAGCAGCAGACGGATGGATGGAGAGCTGTAGGTGTGTGTGTGTGAGCAGCAGACGGATGGAGAGATGTTGGTGTAGTGGAGTGTGTCTCTGGTCACACACACACACACACACACACACACACACACACACACACACACACACACACACACACACACACACACACACACACACACACACACACACACACACACACACACACACACACACACATCTGCCAGGATGATGGATGCTCCATTACCACAGCTGTAATTGGCGTTCTCCACGCTTCAGATCGATACGCTGTTGTGCGGTTCCTGTACACAGACCTGAGCTCTCAATCTGAGATGTGTGTGTGTGTGATGGTGTTCATGTGTGCTAAAGCGACATGTTCTCCAGCAGAACAGGCTCACCACCTCACTCTCTTCTCACTGACTTTCTTCAGAGTGTTTTCCATCTTCATTTTCTCGGTTTCACTTTATTTTGATGGTCCCTTTAACACATTCTGTTGACGATAAGTATCGTTGCACCTTCATGTCTACTAACTCTCATTAGAGTGTTAGAGTATTAATAGACTGGTAGGGGTAGGGTTAGAATAAGTTGACTTGTAGCTGCAAAGTTACTTATAGTCAGTTGAATGTCTGTTGGGGGACCATCAGAATAAAGAGTTAGCAGATATTAAGCAGACAGTACACTAATACTCTAATGAGAGCTAGTTGACATGTAGTTGCAGAGTTACTTACTGTCAAAAGAATGTTCAAAAGGGACTATCAAAATAAAGAGTTAGCATGTTCTCTCTGTATATATTTAGGGGTTCGATCGTGTGGTGCTGAAACACTATTGTAATCATTAGGATTTTCAAAGATCAACATTCTGCCCTAAAAGTGATCAGGCAGATCAAACCGTAAGTCGTAGAGACGTGAAACTTTGAGGAATTGTAGAACTCACACCATGTCACCAAGTCTCTACAGTGGGGAAAAATGCGGAATAGTTCATATCTCCTAAAGTCCCCTGTAGTCAATTATTTTATCTCTTAAAACTCACCTTTTATCACCAAAATGACATATTTTTAAAAAAATTCCTTGAAAAAAAAAACGGTTCTATGAATATGCAAATGAGCCCCCAAATCCAATGTGTGTGTAAGTTTGTGTTTGTACATGCGTGTGTTTTAGTGTGTGTGTGTATTTTAGTGTGTGTGTGTGTGTGTGTGTGTGTGTGTGTGTGTGTGTGTGTGTGTGTGTGTGTGTGTTTGTGTGTGTGTGTGTGTGTGTGTGTGGCGTTTCGGGCATTTCTGGAACGGGATCACGGGTGAATTGGAGCAGGACCGTAGGGGTGGTGACTAATGAAATTGGGCTCATCTAAAACAATGAAGGTCAGGAAATTAATTGGTTTAAGTCATTAGCTCAGAGGAATCACTCCGCCCCGTCACAAGATTACACTCTAGATTGGGAGTCGTGGCTTTTCTGCGCGGTCGCTTAATTGTGCCCACTTAAGATTAAAGCCAGAGACGCGGGGCGGAATTAAACAGCTTCTCACTGATCTTACCATTTCATTAACAGAATTACTAGGCCTTCGAGTGCCATGAGGACCGGCTTCAGTTTAGAGCATGAAGATCAGAACAATCTGACATGACAGCAATGCTCTCACTCTCACTAATTAAACCGGTGGTGTAGTCCACGTGATACGCAGATATACGCCGTATACACACTTAAAAAAGTGTGAGGATACGTAACAACATCGTTTTGTGACAGAACCTTCACACTTTCATTCATAAATTCATCTGTGTTGCGAAGCACTGACTTTTGGACCATTGGGGCTTCCATGGCCTGTGATCTGGATCTGACGTCACTTGAAACACACTTGTACAACAACACAGTTGCTTTGCGGTCATTCTCGGCACAAGTTTGACATTTTTTCACTCATAACTTCAGGAAACATGCACAGATCGTGGAAAATGGCACATCATTATTTACAGCAGATTCACTATTCAAATGAGTTTTTTTTTAAAAACACAATCCATTCACGAGAATATTCCTCACGGAGGTACAACACACAAAACTCCACAGATGCTAACTAAAAACAAATGTAGCTTTCACGTGGCGTTTTCGCTCGTAACTATATGAAACATGCACAGATCGTTGAAAATGGCACATCATTGCTTACAGTGAATGCTCTCGATTGAAATTAGTCCAAAATCAACATAATTCATTGCGTCAATCATGAGACAATCCTCACGGAGGAACTATTTTAAAAATGCCCATTAGGGGGCGTCAAGGGCTAAACAAAAAGGCTACATTGGTTCCAATGCTGTTACTTTTGATTACTTATGGCTATCAGTGCAACATTTGATCCAGATGCAGCTCGCATGTAGGGGAACTTCATCCTGAGTTATGAGGAAGGAATAAGAAAGATATTAAATCATTTAATTTAATACTCAAAAATATTATTGATTGACACCATTATATGAGAACTGAACTGAGCTGGACGATGACATCACTGTGACGCTATTTTCTTCTGGAAACCAACTTTGTTGCATTATTTTCCTGTTATCTCTGTAAAGCTGCTTTGAAACACTCTGTGTTGTAAACAGCACTATATAAATAAAGGTGACTTGATATGTAAAATTATTTTAAAAATTATATACATTTTTTATCTTTTATCAGTAGTTTCTCAGCACAAAAATATTCAAATGTAATGATTTTTCATTTTTTTTCTATGACTGTATACTCACTACAAAAGAATCGACCACACCTCTGATTAAAACCGTTCTGATCCGTGTGTCCAGAGCCTCCGATTCCCATCGCTCCTCCTCAGCTGACGGCGGTGGGCGCCACGTACCTGTGGATCCAGCTCAATGCCAACTCCATCAACGGAGACGGGCCCATCGTGGAGAAAGAGGTGGAGTACCGCACTCTCTCCGGCAGCCTGATCGACAACCAGCCCGTGGACAAACCCAACCACAAGATCGGCCACCTGGACCCCGACACCGAGTACGAGATCAGCGTTCTGCTCACCAGACCGAACGAGGGCGGAACCGGAGCGCCGGGACCCCCGCTCAGAGCCAGAACCAAGTGTGCAGGTCAGTGCTTCAGTGTCTAGCATTGCGATTCGTGTAATGTTGGCTATAATCATTGGCTGTGCTTTGAAAGGTGTCGACTTCAGTCATCTGTTCCAGGTATTTTTCAGT